>JAPYKE020000079.1:0-167500 GCA_028554795.2 Sinohyriopsis cumingii | reverse complement strand
TGACATGGTAAACAAATGTATATTTTATTCTATACAATATTAAACGGATTTACAAATGGAATATGCCGTTGGAAATGAGATTTCGCTCACATTCTAACCTCCTGAGCAACGTATTCTTGTCCAATCAAATGAATTATTCCTGTTTTTACTATATAGATAATTCCAGAATTACGTCATCAGCAACCATATTTGTGATGTGATGGTAGATTTACCGTTGAGTTTATATGATATTTGGAAGTTGAAATACATTCTTTGAATCTCAAGATACTGTTACAATAAATGTATACTTAAACATAACGCAAATCAGGCTTTCCGTTAGTATCTATATTTGTAATATAGAAGCTAATTTTCTTCCAGTGTGCCTTGTACAAAATGGTTAGTTTTGGTGGTTGCGTATAGGAGAAATTGTCAGAATGTTAATCGTCCAGGTAAAATGGGCAGAATATCGTCTGTTAATGATCATATCGCGAAGCATCTATACTGATTATATTCTAGCAACAATTATAGTGCATGGTGGTGTTGGGTGGGTGGGTATTTAGTATGAGTTCTTCCAATATATTTATGGCCTTGCCATACGAAATAAACACATACTCAAGATATTGAATGAGTAATAAATTATGAAATTGTAAAATCTATGAATATAACACAAATTCGATAGAAACAGTACACACAAACATCGCTTTTAATTCTCTTTAATGTTTGATGAGCAACTGAACGTGCAAAAGGGGAGGACATTTATCAGACTGGCAATTTACCACATATAGCAAATAGCTTCACTAAAACATTATACAATAAATTAACCATGCAATGTCACTCTTAGTGAGTGTCAATTGGAATAAACATCACAAGTTATTTGAAGAATGAAATATGTTTCATTATAAACAGTATTGAAAAACGGTTTCATACTAATAGTTTCGTTTCTCAAAAGGAATCAGCATCTTGCAAATCGTTGTAATTACTAAATTATTTTTCAAGAGTTTCCTATTTGCAGCCATTTCTAGCCATATATTTATATTTCAAGAGTCATCACAAATAGTTACAGTTTGAAGAGATAAAAATTGTATTGACTGTTGATTTTGCAAAAATCTTAAAATGAAGAAGATGATTGACAGTTTTACAGTCGCAATTATTGTCAACTTAAATATAGTTGTCATAAAAAATCTTTAGGGCAGAGGTTCTATTTTTAGCCCTTTATGTAGCACATATAATTCACATCGCAGGACAAATTATGAACGTAATCAAAATTTCATGTTTATTAGGTTAGTCTTATGTTCATAAAAAATAGTGGTTTTAAACAAAAATAAATTAAATATATTTAAGCAACGTAGCTAGTCCGTGTCAATGTTCATGAGGTTTTGCTAGACTGGTTCTTTGTAGAATAGACTTTGCTAATGAGCGAAACGTCAGACGTAGGGAACCGGAAGACCTAGAGAACATACATATGACCTAACGAAGAGATTACCTTGTGAATGAGATATATGAAAGTCGTATTCAAAACAGTAATCCTTTAATCTTGAAAATGACAGCATGGTCGTTATAAGTATGTTTCTTGTACAGTTTTGCCCGTGAACGCTGGTGACATTTGTACGTATAGCTACTCCTCCAGTAGGTATTGTGATTACGGTTGCTGCGGTAACATCTACAGCACTTACGATGGGGTTTGTTGTAGGTAAGTAACATATTTTACTTATCACGACTGCTAAAAGAGTTTTTGTCTGTCCATAGTATTTTGAATGAGTTATTTGCTCATAAGCAGTTATATTTTTCTCATACCATTTCTACTGTGATGCTCCAATTAACAATTTGCAATGAAAAATCATTTATATACTCAAATCATTAGAAACATCAAAAATACATATTCATATAATCCCCAGAAAATATAAGCTGTTTAATATGTTTGATTTGTAACGTAGTTTCCATATTACTTGCTGTGTCTTTTTCATGCAACCCGATTATTCAATCTCTCATTTTTCATGGTTCAAGTGCGAGTTGTGAAAGAATAAATAATAAAACAGTTCATTAGTAGTAATAAGTGTGATAATGATAAGTGTTATAAGATCCATTGGTATCAAATAGTTTGAAATAGACTTGATATTTACTTTATAATATCAACAACAACACTGATCTGTAACTTTTCAAGTAATGTGTGTTTGAAAACTTATTTTAAAAACTATTGCTATGAATGCTTATCTTTCAGTTACAGGGTGGATATCCAGTTACAATGTGGGTGTATATCTTTCAGTTATTATGTGGCTGTCTATCGTTCCGTTACAATGTGGGTGTATATATGTCAGCTACAATGTGGCTGTCTATCGTTCAGTTACAATGTGGGTGTATATCTTTAAGTTACAATGTGGTTGTCTATCGTTCCGTTACAATGTGGGTGTATATCTTTCAGTTACTATGTGGCTGTCTATCGTTCCGTTACAATTTGGGTGTATATATGTCAGTTACAATGTGGCTGTCTATCGTTTCATTTGCAATGTGGGTATATATCTGTCAGTTACAAAGTGGCTGTCTATCGTTCAGTTACAATGTGGGTGTATATTGTTAAGTTACAATGTGGGTGTATGTCTTTAAGTTACAATGTGGCTGTCTATCGTTTCAGTTGCAATGTGGGTGCATATCTGTCAGTTACAATGTGGCTGTCCATCGTTTCAGTTGCAATGTGGGTGTATATCTGTCAGTTACAAAGTGGCTGTCTATCGTAAAGTTACAATGTTGGTGTATATCGTTAAGTTACAATGTGGGTGTATGTCTTTAAGTTACAATGTGGCTGTCTATCGTTTCAGTTGCAATGTGGGTGCATATCTATCAGTTACAATGTTGGTGTATATCGTTAAGTTACAATGTGGGTGTATATCTGTCAGTTACAAGGTGGCTGTCTATCGTTCAGTTACAATGTGGGTGTATGTCTTTAAGTTACAATGTGGCTGTATATCGCTCAGTTACAATGTGGCTGTCTATCTTTCAATTACATTGTGGCTGTCTATCTTTCAATTACATTGTAGCTGTCTAACTTTCAGTTACAATGTGGCTATCTTTCAATTATAATATGGCTGTTTAACTTCAGTTACAATGTGGCTGTCTATATTTCAATTCAATGTGGCTGTCTATTTTTCAGTTCAATTTGGCTGTCTAACTTAAAAGTTACAATGTGGCTGTCTAAATTTCAGTTCAATGTGGCTGTCTAACTTTCAGTTACAATGTGGCTGTCTATCTTTCAATTATAATGTGGCTGTTTAACTTCAGTTACAATGTGGCTGTCTATATTTCAGTTCAATGTGGCTGTCCATATTTCAGTTCAATGTGGCTGTCTAACTTAAATTTACAATGTGGCTATCTATATTTCAGTTCATTGTGGCTGTCTAACTTTCAGTTACAATGTGGCTGTCTATATTTCAGTTACAATTTGGCTGGTATCGTAGCTGGCGCTGTGATTGCTGGTCTGGTTGTCATTGGTGTCACTATAGCTCTCATCGTCTTCTGCTGTGCGTGTAACTCTGGTACACGCAGAGGTCGTGTCGTAGCCGTTCAACCAACAACCACTGTACAGACTAATACCATGTATCGTAAGTTAAAACTCAGCTTACATTTACTCACTTGCACGTCGTCTATTGCAAGGCTACGGCGTCAGCAGTTATCTGGATTCTGTCATCAAAAGTTTTTTTAAAAACATCAGGAAAAACCCACACAGACACACTGTTTAAAATTAGTAATTAAATTGAAGTATATATTTATGGATATAGTTGGGTGGGGTATATGCACTCTTGTCTTGCCTGGAATATAAAAGCACGCAATTTATGTTGCATGCTTAAAAATAATGCGTATATATTTGCTCATGATTATTATCTTATCTCGACAAAAAAAAGCGTTGATATTCTCAATATTATTTCTACCAGGAAAATATATGAAACTTAATTGATGTGATAGGCACTTATTTACGAGATACCAGATGTTCATGCCAGACGTTCGTGTGTCCTGTCACATACATACACTTACAGACATTCAAACACGCACACACAACACAAATATGGAATTCACTAATGATTATATGAAAGAAAAGGCAAAAGTAGTTCCGCAGTTGTAAACCGTCTGCAAACGAGTGGTGTTTTACTGAATTCTGTATCAGGAAAAAATATCACTGTTTTGTCCATTAATTGAATTGTCAATGATTTGATTTTTCTCATGCTGAACAAATAAAAGAAAAAGAAAAACCGATTAATTCAAATTACTGTTCAAAGCATAACATATTTTCGTCTGAAGACTCACAGTAAAAAATAACACCAAACATCGCGGGTTAACAACACCTTGCCGAGAGTGGCCGAGTGGTCCAAAGCGCTCACCGTTACGAATCACTGCTTTCTCACCTCTGTCTGCGTAAGTCTGAGTCTCAGGCTCGGCTAACGTTAGTACGTGAGAAAGCTTGCCAGTAGTTTCTCGTGGGTCGGTGGTTCTTCCCGGGGTTTTCCAGAGTTCTTCCTCCACCAATTATAATGGCAGCCATGTATAGCCTATCTTGTGCTGCAAAATGGCGTTAAACCATACAACAACAACACCTTGCATGCCCTCGCCAGCCCATATACCATCACGACTAAGATTTACCAAACATAGATGATACAAAGTCGTCGGTACGTAGAATACACACTTGCATGTCGACCAAATAATTAAGTCTCATCTTACCACACGGTCATTCCGAATTTCTACGAAAGTAATGAAGCTATATAGACTTAATTATAAAGAGAATTACAAATATACACTGTTCGGAAATTATACAGGAGAATGTTTGATAATACGAGGCAGAATAAAGAATAAAAATAGCATCGTACAGGTGACTTCATTTTATTGTATTATGTATATCTATTTTTATTGCAACTCTTGGTACATGATTTTATTTAATTTTCGTAATTTTTAAATATGGTTGTAAACTGTTTTTATTATCGTTTCTTATCAATTGTGTACGTGATTTGAATTTGCTTAGAAAGCAAATTGCGCAGTATCTATAAATAGGTGTTTAGATACATGTTAGCAATTAGTAATAATGATCTTAATAATAAGACTTAAAATGGTGCCTTTGGCGTAGTTTCTCGTTGACTGATGGGATATGGAAGTTTCGAGAATAATTATTTGGTTTCCCACTGGTTGCGTGAGGTCACGTCAATATGCTTCGTTCGTCAAAAAACAATAGTGTATATTGTCACGAGGCGTCTATTGCGAAGTAAAATCACAATATACGGTGTATGTAAATAGAAAAGGAAACATTGAGTTTAATTCCGATTTTTGGAGTCAACCACATATATATAAAGATTCAATGGGCAGTGTTTAAACCAGCTGCCAATTAACAAACACATCAGAATAAACACCACAATGTTTGTGATGTGACCTTTTAAGTTGAGCATACCATGTGTCTTTCACAACTGTTATGTGGGGAAAGAAACGTTTATACTAATAGTGACATTTTTATAAAGATTTGTCGGATATGTGTATGACATTCTAGAAATTTAATCGCTGCCAGCAGATTAACATCCATTTCAATGAATAACTCATTGTTCAATATAAGTTTGTACCAAAGTAAATTATCTACCTTCTTCGCAAAAACAAAATTGATTCATGATTGCAAAGGTACTAGACCAGCTATATTGAAACTATTGCATACATTAAAAACAGAAATAAGAACCTGGTGCGTTGTAGAAATGTAAAGCTTTAAACCAAATCTCTCGAGTTGGAAATTTAACAGATGAATGGCTTGAACAGCAAGCTTAGCTATAGTTAAAATCATATACAAGTGTGAAACAAAACGGTACCAAAAAGTTTGAGATATTTTTGTTTTAAAATTGTTTAATAATTTTGTGTTTAAAATGCGAAAGGCAATTATCAGCATAAAGTAAACAATAGATTCAACATGATATAATAAAATACGTCTTAATTTAAGACGAAATGATTCTTTGTTTGAATGACATTATAAAATAGAGATTTCTACTAAACGTAATGAATTAAGTCAAAACTCAAGCTAGCCAAACAAACTCATGGTGTATTTATTGTTGCAGAGCTGTGCAAACAGCTGATGTATGAATTATACCCCAATAAACTGAAAGGTCAGTATGGTGATATGATTGAACTATTCATGTCTAACACTGTGTATCGGTGTTTCTTGTTGAAACAAACAACGTTTAAATAGACGTTAGAGAGGACATAAAGTTTTATAACAATATTGACTATAGAAAAGAGAATGTTATTAACATCCTTCCAACGAACTCAAAAAATCCTGGAATTTTAAAATTTGAGTTTAATAGCAGACAGATAAGAGAGTTCAGTGTTTTAAAGTCTAGCGTTTATGCTTATATAAAACTGAAACGACATATAGCTAGCAAAGACATACAAAATGTGGATGCAAAATTAATACGTATTTTGCGATATTCGACTAATGCATGTTAGTCACAATAACCTTATCATGCAATGAAGCTGCTCATGTAAAGCAATCGCATTAAACGCATAGTATCAAAATAATAGGAACTTCTTTGGTTGGCATCGTAAACACGCTACATTTCGGTCTCTTGAGTGCCTTGAAATTTAATTGAACATTTTGCCTCATCAAACTCTATTGATAATTTGTTCAAAATATATATAATCTCTGATTTCATTTTATCTTGAATTAAGCAATTCTCTTTAAAAACAGTTCCATAGCATTCTTTTTTCACTGACAAACAGAATCGACCTATCCACGTTCCCTCTATACTTTTTCATTCTTTAATTATACTTCTTTACTAGCACCGATAAATATATCTCAACGTGTCTACCACTCAAATTTAGCTTTGTTAAAAAAAAAAATCCTTTTCACGTCTTCAAGATTCCCAAAGTAATAGAGCATACAATACTGTTAGTTCTAGGGTAAAAATCAACCAGTAAGTATATTAAATTTCTCTTGACGATGCGTCGTATATTATTATTATTTTTTTTTTATATTTTTTTTTGTCTTTCTTTGGTCTTTTGTCAGAAACAAACTTTAACACATCAAAACTACCGGAAAATATTTGTTGTGCTCAGTCTATAAGAAATTTAGTGCCACATATCTTTAATCAAATTAATTCATTTAACAAAAAATCATTTTATGGGGTTCATTCAAGTACGATTATCGCTGCTTTTACACTAATGTTTTTATAGGTTAATGTTGAAACGAAATAAATGCACATTATGTTCATCTTTCCAAATTATCAGTTGGTGTAAGTGTGATTACTTTGTTTAACTCTGCTAGCAATTTTATGTTAACTGTCATGTATCATGTGATCGTAAATAAGTTTCAAGTCAAACCGGGTGCAGCGAATGTGAGTGTTATAATTATTGACACTTACATTGCTAATCGAACACAGTTCTTTACTTCTATATACTTCGCCGCCGATTTGTAAAGTACTTCAAAGTACTCTCGTGCTCTCACCGGTCAATTGTTGTTTTTTACAGCACCAGAACACACTTCCGGCCCATATTGGACGTATCTAGGATATATTCATGACATGTGTAGTGGCTATACCTATGATATTTCCTCTTATCATCTTAAACATAAAACGAGTCCATATTTGTATTTGTCATCCTTAGATTTAACAACTGATTCCGCACTAATCGTATCATGCAAATGTTTTCCATCTCTTAGACTTTGCTGCCTCTTTCGTTCTCTCCTTTGCGCTTTTCCAGTCGTAATATTAAATCAGAAATCCTTAGTAGGTGCATAGGGAATAGTCGATATTCGGGTCCTATGTATTTCTGAGGCAAACGGAATCATGCATTTCTTCGCAAACACATTAAACTGTACAGCTTCTGTGTCCATTCTTCCATTATCAGGAACCCTGATCTCAAGCGCCTAAATATTTCACTCGTTCTACCTTGTTTAATTTTGTTTGTCTTAACTAGCACAATAGCCATATATCTTTACCTATGGTGAAACCGTTGTGGTTATTTCATTTCAAAGGACTGTTACTTCTGTATAATATTGTTATGCTATCCATGAGCATTCTATCTAAATTGTTTACGTTTACATTGTTTGCGTATCCTTGAAAACCTGTTCAGTTGCTGATGGCCAGCCACGTATAATCCTCAATAAATATTTGAAAGAACTTAGCGGCACGTGGGTTATTATGATAAATATCTTTCTTTTGCTAGTCATGTTATTAATTACAGAACATGATTTTGCACTCAACTGTAAGGTTTTAACAGTTTCGTCAGGTGAATGTCTGCTAGATATTTGTCAGGCAACTACGAACTGACCTGGAGTAAAAAGAAAATGGAATATCAGCTACGTAATTTCCTCAATGCCCATGCTTGGCGGTGGATCATTTGACACGTTAAACAGCTTCGTTGAATGATTGTTGTAGGCAATATCACATTCGATTGCGTGGTGCAGGGTAAAACAGATTTACTATATTTTTTAATGCATTAATGGAAATGTTTATCGACGTAGTTTATTTTTTTTCCACTTCGCATTCTCGATTCGCATGAAGTTTAACTTCTACCTTTTCCAATAAAAGATTTTGCTGCAGCTGTTTGATTCTACAAACTTCGTATCTTTAAAAAATTCGATGTGTTTGTGATGCCTGATTACGTTTGTATTGCGATTACACAATTGAATTTAACGGAATAAAGTTTTCAGTTTACCTTTAATCTCTTCTGCATATCCCTTATGTTTAATGATTATACACATTCAGTCGCTTTGTCTTTTCTTCTAAAAACAATTTTGTTAACTATGTACACGTCATCTCATTTGTCATCTCATTTGTCATCTCATTTGTCATACAGAAGTAAGTCTTCTACGTTATACATGTCCTCTGTATCTTCAGTATTCGAGTCTTCAAGTTTGCATAATAACTGACTGCCTACAAACATGAGCCAGATTGCTAATATTTTATCAGTGAATTTGGTGAGGTAACCATTAACTAATATCATTCAGTATTATTAAATTTTGGCTATTTCATTAATTTTGAATGTTGGTGTATAAGTGTGTTAGTCGTTAAATAACTGGATAAGAGAGATCCGTAGATTTTTATCAGTGTGGGTTTTCTTTTTTCTTGTTTTCGTCACTCGCTTTGACTGGAGATATGTCTATTGACGTGTAAAGTGTGCCGCTGTATATTTCAGTTAGCTTTGACCAACGTCAGCCAGTGCGAGGATTGATGTTCACATTCAATTCATATTTCCTCTCCCCACAACAAATGACTTTGTACCCAAGTAAATTCCAAGTTGTCAGTGCTTTCCTTTGAAATATTTCATGTGCTTAGCCACTGTGTGCACACTTAATCTTGCTTTGTTTTCAACACATTCTGATTCTGTCTTTGAGGACTATATGTATATTGACATGGCAAAGTTGACGAGATCTTCAAATTGTGCATTACATTTAGCTGAATAAAAAATGTGTATTGTTCATATCAGATGTGTTGTTTAAATATTCCTCATTCTGCACAATTTTCATCTTGATTTCATGCTTAGAACTAATTATTTCAATAGTTTCATTTTCGAAAATAATTTGAAAATTTGTATGTTTCCTGAAACATTGCATGGCATCTTTTGTGATGTGTTATTCTTCTTCTTCTTCTTGTTCTTATTATTATTATTATTATTATTATTATTATCATTTCAGTTAACACGTATTCTTCTGTGCCTCCACCTTATCCCGGATATTATGGACCTGGTTACGTTCAACCGTTGGGTATGCAGCAACCCCCACCGTACGTTCCCACTGCCCCGCCATATCCACCACCACCTCCCAAATATTAATATGGTTATTTGTATATTAGCAATGTTTGTACAGGGTTGTCGTTGCACGAAAACAAATGAAATGAATTCTACAATAAGATTAATTTGGTTAACCGTTCAATAGTGTATAATCGTGCAAGTGAACTTTAGGATTTCTTTTGTCTTTGCGTTGAAAGAAGGGTTCTACAGTTTGGAACATTTTATTTTAGCAGTGTTGTTTCGGTAGTGACAATCAGGAGCAATTTCTTCTCTTTCTGAAATTTGTTTGTTTTGCTTACTTTGATCTACTCCTTATTATGTTATTTAAGTGGAGATGATGCCAAAATGAGTTGACTGTATAAAAGTGTGGTATATTTTGTGAAATTATGGTATTAATAATGTAAAGTCTGTTTTGATGTTATGATATTAATAATGTGCATATCCTCTTTCATATTGATATTTGCGTTTCTGTTGAATCGTTTTGCAATCATAATGTTCTTACATTTTCTTTGTAGACAATGAATTGTGAACGTTGTTGATGTTGATGTTGTTGTTGGGGATGTGTTTGAAATTATTCATCCCTTTGATAAATGCCAAGAAAAGTACTGTTTGGCAACTCTTGAATAAAGGTTAACACAAGGCTAGCCATATTATGCATATGTTCATAGGGGATAATTGTATACGTCTAATCTCTCGAAAGCAACATTGAAGCGATTTCCAGCAGTCTCATCTCAATAATCAAAGCAAGGGAATGAATTCCAGCGAATTTTGCACCGTTATAAAAATAGACTGATAGAGATGGAGAGAGAAAGAAAAAAGAACAGAACACAATAGGGCACAAACACAAATTTCATGAAACAGAATGTATGGAAAGACTGCGTATAATTCTGCTGCTTACTCGCTTTCCGTATGTCCCTTAAACACTTTTATCACAAGTGTGATATTTGGACCCTCTGAACACTTTTGACTCCCAAGTGTCATTTCGAATGTTAGACCTATGAACCTACTTCACATACGTTTTCCCGTACGACCACAAGCATAATTCTCATGTTAATTTAACCTTGACCATCAAGCCTATGGGTTTACTTAACTTAGGATTTCCTGTACGAACGCATATTGAGGTCAACTCGAACACTATTGCGATGTCACACAGTTGCGGTCAGCCAATTGCAGCACTGTTACTGCTTGTCCCTATCAACCTGTTCCATATTAAACCTATTTAAACTTTGAACATAGGATTTCTCGTAAGCCCAATCCTCCTCCTTTGACCCCCAGTTCGTCCTTATTACTACTGACATGAAACACATTCAGGTGTGAATACAATGATATGTAGTGCGCATGTGGGCACATGAACTGACTCAGTTACGCATTCACTTATTCTATAAGAACAACTCTACTAGATTATTGTACAAATAACCTCGTTCGTACCTGAATATATTTCCGACGAGAGTAATCACACTGATGTATACCAGCTCAATGCATTCATCATAACTGAATGTATCTGATCCGTTCACCTACATAATGCATAATCTGAAGCAGACCATATTCTTTTGATAGCATGACATTAGAGTGAAATAGGCCTGAATCTCTATACAAATTAGACAAAGTTACGAAACATCCAGCATTTAATTCAATTCTGTAACATACAACTGATAACACGAAAGAACACATTTTTATTATCATGTACCCCCACAACTAACAATCGTCCTCATAGAGTGGAAAGCTTTCTGATGTGACTCATGTTGTACGATGACGATAGAGAGAGAACTTTGGCCTTTAGGTACTGTTATCGCGGTTACATCATCGTCCAGATTATTAGAGGCAAAATAGGTTCCACACTGCCAACACATCATGAGATATTCAGTATTTCTAAATAGACAAAGGTAAAAGTAAATCACGCCCGGTCAACGCTGTTCGTGCAACGAATCATATTCACAATTGTTTCATACATAATGCACACACTTTTCGCAAAACTCAGTTCCATGACGCGTTTTGCAGTCACTCACAAAAGGATATGAAAAATCATTCACATCATTTTGAAAAGAAACCACTGATATAAATAAAATAAATAATTTCAAGTCATGATAGTATGTTGTTGTATATAAATAATGAAAAGAATATATTCAACAACTTGAATTGAAAAAGGTTGCACTGAAAAATCATACCAAAACAGAAAGGCGAAAACATCAAGAAATATAAAGCAAACGATAGGTGTGGCATAATTCCATCATATAGCGAATAAATGATTCAAAGAGAATAGTTATACTATTTTCAAGTTAGTGAAACGTTTAAACAGATGGACAGTGGTTTGAAAAGGTTCAAGCATATTAATTAGAAGGGAAATGGGACAAATGAAGGAAGACATCAAATACATCTTTACTAAAGGAAATAAGAGACAAAAAAGCAGAATGAACAAAATAGAAATTACGAACAACTTCACGTGTAAACGTTTTGCTTATTTATTAGCATCGGATACATCATAAACAATCTTTAGGCATAGCTTAAGACTCGATAAGATCAAAATTTACATAAAAACGACAAAATACTGACTGTACTTCATTTAATAATGTTTGTTAAAAGCAATTAAGCACCAGACGAAATAGATGAAATCATTCAACCAATGCATTGTCAAATAGACAAGTGAAACGTTTAGTCCAGTTGGAAAGAAAAAGTAGCAAACTACTGAAGTGACGGAACAAACTTTGATTGCAATCGTAAAGCAATATAGACCAGAAACATATAAATAGTAAATAGATGCAATATTTGTATGCTATCTATTTATATTTCCCTTTAAAATTGTTTAGAGTGCAATAAACATTTAATTGAGTCATTTAGATTGTGTGTATTATATAAGGTGGGAGTTTGCGGCACATCAGCAGGTGTTCTTTTTAGAAAAATCAAGTCATTAGGCATGAATTGTATTTCATCATTTGGATCGTTAAAATAAAACCTTTGAGAAACATATGACACGCTATGAATGGTCAAGGTTCAAAATTTCATTCTTTATAGTCTAGATCTGTATACTCGCCTGCTAATTGATCATGGTAGATGGTCTCGAACTTTAGTTTTAATTATTACCGCTATGGTACACGCTAAATTGGGCAGGATTGTGTTTTCACTGTGGTAGCATACATTTATTTGATAAAAATGTTTTTGTTTTTGTTCCTCTGTGAACCCGATATTTTTTGAATGTTTGGTTTGAATTCTTCGTACCCTATATAAAACATTTACCCAGAGCAGCAAACTAATTTAAGTACAACTATTGGTCGTATATTTTGGGGATATATTTAACATACAAACAAAACGTTTGATTATCCATTATATGTTATTTTCGTACACACTGCATTCCGTGACTGTTAATATAACACATCGAAAATCTTACTAAATAACACATAACTATTTACTGGTATTTATAGTATTTTTAATTTTACTATTGAAGCTATCAAGTTTTCTAGAATGTAACAGTACTTTTCGTCAGGATAATTGTTCTACTATATTAAAGAATGAAACAAGTTGTATATATGTTTCCTTCGCAATGTGAATTATATGTGATGACTGCAGTTTTGTTACTTTTTATATTTGTAGACTTTAGAACCACCACCCTGAACCATGACTAATCCAGCAATGCATGTTTGTATCTCTCTGTTTCAACAATTCTAAGGGTTTAATGTAGTTCCTTTCACTTTTATCTGGCACATATTTGCTTTCCTCTAGCTTTTATGAATCATAATCATGCACATTTACATATCTACCAAATACCTTTGTAATTTTAAGAAATAATATCTTCTATTTTTTCGAATATACTAAATATGCTCACAGTTTAAAGTTGATTATTTACTAAGTCTGATCTTTAGTTTTATTGAGTTTGAACAATTATCTGTTTTTATCTTTTTGTTCAATGTTATTGAAACGTATATGCAAATCTTGATTTTTTTCGTCCTAAAACATTTACCCACTTATATTTATTTTAAATGAATGTCTAAACCTTTTATTATTAATTCTCCTTATTATCTAATCCTATTTAAATTTCGTGTAATTATTTGAATTAATTCTTCGCAAGCTATGAAACGTATTATAGCATTGCAACTTTTTGTTTTGCTTGTTTTGTATTCATATGTAAAAATTGATATTTGTTTTGATCGACTGCAGCAGAAATGTCAAAATACAGAATTATGTATTATTAATGTACTTCCTATCTCTGGAGTCCTATTGTTAGGGTGTAAGTTTTTGGATATCCACTGCAACCCATGATAGACCTGTTTTTGACACCAGATATTTATATACACTCCGCTGTGGAACATTTAGCTCCATGTATCATGTATTTTCTTTGTTCCTATTTACATGTTAACTCCTGTGAACGTATTGTATGCACATTGACATTGTGGTACGCTGCTCGTATACGTATGCCAAATTTGCATATTTTTTGTTAGTTAGGTTTTTAATTAACATGTTAAACCAAATGACTGTAATTTTTTATGCGCACTTTTAAATCACTTTCTTAATTGTGTTGCTTATATTTCTTTTATATATAACAATCTTTTATCTCAAAAGGTAATTGATCTGTTTTATTATATATGCTGATCGCTACACTTAACGATTTGGTTCTCATTAACAGAGAAAATATCTGACAAGAGCCACATAGCTTTCTGTCTGTATCACAATTTTACTCCTAGATTAGGGGGTATCAGCTACTATTCAAGGACGATAGCAAGAGCTCGTTCCATTCTTACACATTCTTCCATTCATATCTTTCTTTTAGGATGTAAAATTTAGTTGAATTTTTCATATTTATTTAAAATGAGATCATATTATTTTTTGTGCCACCAAATATTTATTTCTGAATTCAATGGTGTGTGAATTCAGCACACCTAATGTATGGTCATTCGCTTAGATTGGGTTGTTCCAAGGCAAAAAAGTGCTCGTGTTTAGTTAAAAAAAAAGAACAACAAGTGATTGTGTAAGAAACATAAATTACTTTTAAACTTAGGAATCTGAAATTTATTGAGGGTTGACCTTTCGTGGAGATCCGTAATATAAGGGTAAGTGGCATACACTCCATATACAGCTTGTCACTTTGGGTTTCTATCAATTACTACGTCGTTATCTGACGTTAAAAAGCAATAATAATAATAATAATAATAATAATAATAATAATAATCTTCAATCATATCTAAAAAGAGATTATTTCAACTACACGCATTTGCTTCAAATATTGCCAAACCGTTACAAGGGATTCTCTGACACATTACTTTTTCAGCTTGCCCTTTGAAAGAGAAAAAATAATTCAAAGATATATAGTTAAAATGCTCCAATTAATACATTCAAAATAAATGCGCTTAACTCTCAGCTGCAACTGAATTGTTAATGAAATGAAACATTCTCCCTATATTTATGTAGGAATGCTTTGCTATTAGGCTCAACCGTCCATTTTCCATGTGACAACTATGTGGCCTAAGACGAATATAAAATATATACAGTATAAAAAATCTAAGATGCTGATTATAAATTTCACAATTACAGATTAAACGTTTATAAATTTCAACATTTTCAACTTTATACTTCATACAAACGTAACGCGATTAACGATAACGTTATAGAATCCTAAACTCAAGATACGTATCTTCATTTATGTGATGTGATGTGATGTGATTTGATTTTTGACGTAGCTTTAACAATTTTTCAGTCATATAGCTACGATGTCTGCAATGTGGCAGTTTATAGTGATGTCTAGTTATGGTTGTTGTTATGGGGTTTAACGCCATTTTTCAGTACACGATAGGCTATACATGGCGGCCAGTATTAATGGTGGAGGAAGAACCCGGGAAAACCCTGGAAAGAACCACCGACCCACGAGAAGCTACCGGCAAGCTTTCTCACATACCCACACTAGCTGAATCCGAGACTCGAACCGGCGCAGACAGAGGTGAGATGGCAGTGCTCCGTAACGGAGAGTGCTTTAGACCACTCGGCCACTCGGGGCCCCATAGTGATGTCTAGCACTGGGGCATCATGCTGCAGACATGTAGCATGATGCCCCACCCAGTCACATTAGCCTGACACCGGGCCGACCAGTCCTAACACTAACCTCTTAATGCTGAGCGCCCAGTGAGGCAGCTGTTAGTACCATTTTTGTAAGTCTTTGGTATGACTCGGTCGGGGATCGAACCCAATCTTCATTTATATGAAGGACTATGCTTTACATAGTTGAATAAGAGCATTCGCTAACGCATAATGTATTTTATGATGAGATAAGGTACATAAGATAAAATAGTATATCCTTAGTAGGTAAGAATGCATATGTTGAAATATATTTGACTACCTTTTGTTTGTATAAATCCTTTTCAGAACTAGTTTTAACATGGTTATGATCGAAAGTCAGATGCTCTAATGTTCACTTTAATTGATTTACATTCCAATAATCTCATCAGTAGTATGTAGCCATCCAACGCAAAAGTTTCCGAAACTAGTACATTACAGAAACACAATAGTTACAATGTATGAAATATTTGAGAATTGTGTTGTTGCATTTGCTGAGAATTGTAATTTTGGTTTCTAATGTTGCAAATTGAATTTTGTCGCTTCTAGTAAAGTCGAAATGCTTGATTGTAAATCCCCGCTAAGCATTCCCAAATAGTAAATAATATAGGATTAAATGATCATGGTTGGGTATTTATCGATGTGTAAATTTTACCTAATCACTCACAAAGTAAATAAAGTCCGAAGGACTTTATCTTAATTTTGTGAGTGATTAGGTAAAATTGCACATCGATAAATACCCAAGCATGATCATTTAATTCTTATAATTCCAATTCTTTCGTCTAATCAACTTATTCCATCAACAATGCATTCCAATTTAAGTAACGCGTACTTTCCTTTCATTCGCCGCTTCACATCGCCCCATAATACTTAACCTGTACAGAATCACGCGAACATATTGATTACTGTCACAGTTACGTTTATTCAGAAACTTCATACTCTATATCTTAGGCAATAGCTACCGGTGGTTTCAACATCATTTAGTTTATTTATAACACTTTTGTTCAGTTTTAGTCAGTCCCATCTGCCATGTCAGATGACCATGACCTTACATAATAACAGCTTATACGGAATGAACAAGTGTGCTAGATTAAATTTCCAATCAAACCTTAATTGATAATGGATTTTATCAATGAACAACATGGAAATATGAGCAAGATGATGCTATCCCTTACTAACATAAAGGTAACAATTAAATAAATTGTATACAGGAATAACATTTTATATCATTCTCAACAGCGTTAATACTTATGAAGACCCGTTAAGTGATATAATGTCAAATGAAATGTAACTACTGTCACAGTTACGTTAATTTGGCAACTTCATACTTTACTTCTTAAGCAATGGCTATCCGTGGTGTCAGCACATGTCTTTTCATATAAAAAATAACAACATTCTTTTTTAAATTTAGTATGTCCTATACAAGAATAACATTTTATATCTTTTTCATCAGCGTTAATAATTAACTAGACCCTTTTAGTTATCTAATGTGAAATTAAATGTGCATTTGTTAAATGTAGAGTTGCTCGTAAAACCGGCTATATGTTTTACTTGGTTGCATAGTTTAGTGCTGGAGTGCTGGACATAATCAATGACTACACATGAAAAATAATTTAAATTAGCAAAACAGTCTCCTTTATGGATTATTATATACATTTTTCAATGATGTTAAGTCACATTGGTGAAAATGGTAGTTTTACCATTTCAAAACTTTATTCAGTCTTTGAATAATGGTCTCATAAATATTTTATTTTATTTTTTTGTAAGTGATCATATTCACACCATGCCACCAACACACACACACATTTTTTAAATAAGCAAACAAAATTAAAATTAAAGAAAAGTATAAAAAAAAAAAGTATAAAACAAATTACCATTGAAAACGAGAATGCCCCATTTTGTGTTTCGTTTAGTAGTCACTGAGTATTGATTTATTTGAATAGCTTTTAAGTCCTCTTCAAAAGTGACTGGCCCAGTTCCCACGCATATTATTGTTGTTGTTGTGTGTGGTTAGAGTGACTGAGGTCATAGGGTGCTGTGTGAGGGAATTTATCAATCTCTATTGTTCTGTTTCATTTTCAGCGTTTGTAACATCCATCACATTATCGTAAATTTCATCTTCATCTGCTTCAATCGCTGCTATTATTTATTTTAACTCCTTGTCATGTAATTGTTAAAACATTCTGCAGAAAATTGCAGTGAAAAATCACCGTCATCGTCCATTTTGCGCGATTATGTAGCAGACGAAGGCCAAATTGTAAATTATGCATGTCAATCAAAGAATATTTGAAAAAGTATTAAAAAGCATAATTTATATTTATTTGCTGAATACAAATTTAAAAGATGCAACAAGCGTTTCAGAATGACGTCTCTACAATGTTTTTTTTTATATTGCAAACAGTACAAAAACCGAAATTAGTCCCAGAATTCATCGATTTGTAAAAAATACCAGATCAGTTTCATGTGAGTGTTTACAGCCAATCCATTGCAGAAAATCCATTTCATTTATAAAAATTGGAATTATACATTCTTATCCTAATTTTTTGCTCAAGTAAAATACAAATCAAGACGTTGTCATGCGTCAACATTTCTGTCACGATATAAAAAATTTGCTGTCGCAAATTTCACATCAGACCAATCCGAAAGAGCGGATATATTTTGTAGCATATTTTATTAAATTCCGTAGAATTCTATTGCTGGAGAGATATTTGTATAACGTTTCTTTTGACAAAGGTATGTCTCCAACAAAAGCTAACAAAATATTGTATGGTCAAATTCAACGGTTTCATAAAAAGTGTCTATTTTCCATGTGTATTGTACGACGAATAAAGAGGCAAATTTTAAAACGGATTCTCTTTGTTTAAAACGCCTTTTCTTCGGAGTCATGATTGGTTCATTTGTTATCAGAGAATCACAGTAAAGAAGCACAAAATTAAGATCCCCTTTTTCTGAATATTAACTGCACGCGCTCATGCTGAAGTACAAAACAAATAAATGTGTTTTCACGTTGTGTTTAAACGTGAAACTGGTGTTGGAATGTACCCGTGATTTAGCATCAATATAACAATTATCACCCATGAACCATTCCGAAGTTGACTTTCATTCATTTGACAATACCATTTCCTCAGTAGTCATCCTTAAAATATCATATCGGTGATATGTTCCTAGGACGAGCCGTGATATATGGCAAAATGTTATGTGACATTGGAGCAATGTATCTGAGACGTTTTCAGTGTTCCAAGTAGTATTACAAATAAACCCATACATTTCTAACGCTGAAATTTTAAATATGACTGCAGATAAGGTCGAAATAAACCGAAATACCTTCAACTGTATAAAACAAAGTGTTGATCCATACTTTCAAACCAGGATTGATGAATAACTTTAAAATAATGATTAAAACTGTAATTCACTTGTGAATATAGATACATTTGATTGCATTTATCCCATGTAAGTTATTGTGTCAATATTATATGGATTATATGCGGTTAGTAGCGCTCAAAACAGAGAGATTAAAGTCATTTCCGATTCTCCAAAGAACGTTACTCATGTGCCAAAGATCCATAAAACCTGAAGATAAGGCAACCTGAAAAAATTGTTCTGAAACTTCATCTGCAATTCCGATGTTTGAATATGGCTAAGTATAAGAATAAGGATAGTGTTTAAAGCCAGGTACAAGCGGCCGGATTATGTAAACACATAAGGATGATACATGTTTTGTTATAAGGGGAGGTTGTCTTTTATTTTATTAAGGTATCAAGATTAGTCAACTGCTTGATGGTTTGGGGTCGTTGAAGCCTGAGCATGAAGAGCCCTGGTTTCAATATATTTAATGGGCTCGTCAAACGCCGCTATCATATAGAAGTATAAAAATTACCACTCCAAATCATGCATGATTGCGATCCTTATATAAGCATTACAAAATGATAAAATGATATTATCAAATACAAATTAGACTTGTGTGTAAGACGCCGTTCTTGGACATTAGCTTTACTTAATCCTTTTTTGAGGCGGTGCACACTCCGATTAGTTGACGTGAAACGGCGGTCGGAGAAAAGCGACTAAACATTATCTGTTGGAAAGAAAATTCGCAACCACGATAAAAACAGGGGTCACAGTTTAAGAAAACTCCCATTTTAATTACAACTGTACATGTGGGTTTTTTCCAAGACTGGTATGTTTACGTATAGGTTATCGTATGATGGAGGTACAGTTGATTCTAAAACTGCGTTACAGTTTGTAGTATGATTCTCTGGAATGATGGTAACGTACTGTAAGTGTGGCTGCTGATTGAAAAAATGTTCGTATGTTGAACTGTAAGGGTATGAATTTGGGATTGGAAGAATAATTCATAGTCTGTCAATAGGGTATGTGTTCGTCAGTCTCTCATTTTACTTGTCCATCTGAGTTCAAATCCAATGCATACAATAAAAAACCCATTCATTTCCAGTTCCCATAGAGGGCCCTGACATTCTATCCATATTATGATCTTATACATCCAACATAACATCCGGCATGCTAACTTTCTGTAAATTGTGGAATTCTGAATTGTATTGAACCTTGAAGTTGAATGCATTGAGCATTAAAATTTATCACATTTATGCCAGAAATGTCTTTGTGAAGGGTCACTTCGACCTGTTTTCTCCCCACCCCACCCCATGTCAGTGTTAAAACTTGACGGCTAGCATTTATGACTCAGTGTGAATCGATAGGGTATATTGCAACGCTGTCCTGAGAAAGTAAACATTTGAGCTACAAACCATAATCGCTTGATAGTAACCCATGTCAAATTATTATTTTCAAGGGGAAATTGATATGCACCGTAGTTCACAGATTCTATGCTGTCTAAATCTGACGAAAAAAATGATTATTTTGGGAAAAATTTAGGAACCGCTGTTTACGATTGGGAAGAGTAAATTAAAGCGTACACGTTAGAAGTAATGTGAATTTAAAGAGTCGACCTTGGTCGAAATTATTTAGTCTTAAATATCCTGAGAGAGGAGACGCTCGACTCCAGGGAAGCTTAAAAAGAACAGTGCTTTCCTCGTTAAAGAAGAAAAGGGGACCAGGTGGCCGTCTTGTAATAAAATAAACGATTTAGTGCTAGGACGCGCATTTTCTAAAAGAGAACAGCATTAAGGAACAGCTTTCTTGGGATAGACGGGACAGTCTGAAGACGGAAGTCCGAAAAAAGAAGTGACGAGTTCAGAATAAAGGACTAGGAAGTCCAGAAAACGGTGAAAAGTAGATAATAGGAAGGCTCGAGAGAACAGGAAGACGTTGATACACGGTCATGGGAGGAAGGTGATGCAATCAATCGTGGACGTTGCGCTCTTTTCACCACTCATTATTATGATGAAATAAATCCAAATTAGACACTGCTATTAAATTCGCTTGACATAACTTAGATTTAATTGGAGTTGCTGCTATTAATTGTTATTGATTAAATGTTTTACTTTTCTTGTCTAAGTGGGCTCGTATTGCATTTTTTCCCAGTAGTCTTGCACAGTTCTCTGTTGAAACTCTATCTTTCCTTTCCCACCGGGCTATAATAACGAGGGAGGTCATCCTCTAGACAACGCCAGCCAAATCCAATTAACCACCCCTCTTTCTAAAAGGGCGTCGTTACAAAGTGGGGGCTTATCGTCTGGGACATTTTGAACGGTGTGAGTGACAGGGGCTGAGTAAGATATTGAATAGAACGTAGATCAGCATAGCAGTGATAAATTTGGTTACTGTTTAAGCAAGGAATTACGAGAGCGAATCGAGTCAATATCTATGCGTTCTGCAGTTAGTGCATGTCATTGTGTGATATTTCTTTAATGAATGTTATGACATTGTAAGAAATTAAGATTCCGTACCTGAATTTCTTTGATAGCGTATTCGTTGTCTGAATTAACGCATTTCAGAAAGAAATATTGCCTTTAGTTACTCTTGCGGGAAGAGATAATTAAGGAAGTCCCGAGGGATTAATTGTATGTTGTTGCTGCTAGCAAGGTGAATTGGGAGAGGAATTCAGAATTGTATACTGTCAAAACTGTCAGGTTACTTTAGAGTGATTTCAGTAAGTCCGTAGGTGAAGACTTTATTGGAATAGAATACGGGTAAGTATTCTTAAGAAAACTGTTTCCTGTAAGGCAGTAGAGTTAGTAAATACTTAAGCTAAGTAAATTGGTTGGTGATACAGTCGAGTAAACTAGAATGGCAACTGATAGGCAGTTGGTCAATGAGTTTAATTCTATTGGTAAAGACTAATTATGTTATGAAGGGACCCAACCGATATGTTGGTTATAAATGACATGGATTGTCATTTATATATAAATCTTATCACTAACTATTTAACTGAAAACTGGCACCAATATTTTCAGACGTTTCATTCCTGTGCGCGTTGACGTGTGCTCTCCGGGTAATGAATCTTGCTTTCTCCAGGTTGCTGCGATAGTTACATCTTTCTGGTTATTGTTTTCTGCGTGATGAACCTAGCCTATTTCAGGTCGCTACGACAGTGAAATCATCATGGTTATTGCTTTTAGAATGAATATGTTAAGATTATATACCCTTTTGGTTCTTACTTTACAAAGATTATGTGACTATCGCTGAAAAATTTCAACATTTTTTGTTTGTCTCATGAATACTAGCCTCTGCCATCAGGTACATGTAGGAAACTAGCTACGATAGTTATATATATATTTAATTTAATTGTTTGTTTGTTTGTTTTAACTTTGTATTGTATTACATGATATTGTAATGTAACATTGTTTAGTGGATTTGACATTGTCCAGAATTGAATATTTTTTTATTTTCTTTATATGCTATGCTGCGTAATTAAACATTGTGTCGTGTTCCTGACTTTGTTCCAAAATCAGTGACAGTTTAGGCAAACAACGTTTTTAAATTTTTCTGTCTTTCTCAGTGTAAGAATCATTAAGTTGAGCCAAGGTTATACCTAGACTACGTGATATTTATCATGTAACAAACTTCAGATTTTTCAGAAAAATGAACTCTTGACCCCCATCCTTTAATCAGTTTTGCGTTTTAGTGAGTCTTATATCTGATGCTATGATAAAGGATTGCGAGTCGGGCTTAAAACATTTGACACGTTAAGTGGTATTGTGTTGTGACCCGTTTGGGCTGAATTTTATTTTTCTTCAAATTACTGAATTCTAGTGATTGTTTTCCCTAGAAATACAAAAGTGCTCTGATAATTCTTGGACAAAGACATCTACTGAAATTTAAGCGGAATTCCAAACTGGAATAATATTTTCTCTGATTCAACAAGAGACTGTTGACACATCAGTACAACTCTGACTATAACTGAGGTCATCGCTTTCTATCTTGAATTTCATCGGGATTTGAACGGAGATTCACTTAGAACTTTTCATTGATAGGACTTGTGGTTTTTTTAATTCCTGGATTAAAATTTGGATATAATTCGTAAAACTGAAAGTTCTCTTTTCTCATCTTTTTTCACTTTGTATTCTAGGGAAATAAATTATTTGTTAAATTCTACAAAGCTTGTTGTCTTCACTCTTTTTTTATTTTGTTACTTATTTTAAGAACATAGACTCGTAAAACGATAATTTAGTCTAAACCGTATCAGACCACGGTTTAGTCCCATACCTTCCAATAGAGCAAATAAAAATATTGTCGGAGACAAAAGGTAGAGAGTAGTTAACATTTACTACCTAAGTAGAGCGATGTTTTATGAAAGTTTGGCTAATGTTAAATTTATTAAGCCTATACTATGTATATTATATTGGTATGTTTATGCTAACTGCACTTTGTCCACCATGACAGATAAAACGAGATTCTCGCGGAAATTCGTTATTATCTTCGCTATGCTGGAGTCTTCCATCCATTTGAAGCAGCTGAAAGGTTGCATTGAAAAACATCCCATATTGCAGGTACAATAATCTTTGTCCATAACAAACAATATCAACAAACCGGTTAGAGAGCCCGTGACGTGAATTGTTAGGTATTTAGTAAGGTGATTACCAGTCCGCATCGAACTTAAAAGTTGCATAAAATGTTTAAGGTGGAAAAAGGTACGTAAGACATTTGTCGTTTTGTATGAAAGCCGCCACGATTGTTCGGCTTGAATCACTCACTTAAAATTTAACAAGGAATATGGTTGGATAATTTTCTTTCACCTGAATCCAGTCAAAAAGCAGAGCAGTGGATTCCGTTTCAGCTAACTAAGTATGCAAAGGGTTCATGTGGAATGAAGTGGACCAGCAAAATCGACAGGACATACGCTTTGACATCCCATCATACATGGCAAAATATCTAACATCGAATGAGAAAGGGTAGATGGAACACGGACAAATGAATGCCATAGAAGTGTGTGTGTTTGTGTGTGTGTGTTTATATATATATATATATATATATATATATATATATATATATATATATATATATATATATATATATATATATATAGAGAGAGAGAGAGAGAGAGAGAGAGAGAGAGAGAGAGAGAGAGAGAGAGAGAGTGAGTTTACTGTAACATATGATGTTTGCAAGCTACGTCAAACACTGTATATAGTTCAATTAGATGTGTCAACATACATCTTTGTTCGGACGACGATGTGAAAAAATATCAACAAATGATGGAAACAAAGATATGTTTGTCAGTTTGTGCTCGCTGCAATGCAGAAAAAGGGTCATGCGACCAAATTCAACAGTCACGTGATGGACGATATAGAAATTATCCGCCGCAATTGAAACTCGAAAACGATATTCTGGCAAAAGTGGGCAAAATATACCTAATATACATGCAGATGTAATGGAACCATACAATCTGAGCATAACAGAGAGCACATCGAAATAAATTACTGAATATGTCGTTTTTGGAACCACAATATGAAATATACCCGGTAACGCAGGAAAAGGACATTTTGTTATATATATATATATATATATATATATATATATATATATATATATATATATATATATATATATATATATATATATATATATATATATATAGTGTTAGATATGGAAAAATTCCATGGCAAGTGGATACATAGCATTACAAGGACTCGGGTTGATTTTGGCTACTTGGAACAGCGTCAATATTTTCATCCAGCTCATATACCTTCTTTCTCTCTCGTATGCCATTTAATTGTACCTATGTATATTGTAGAGCAAGGACGGAACCAAATATATGGTTTGGGGGTCGGGGTAAGGCGTAAACGATCGTGTGGGAGTATGTTGGGTGAAACCGTTAGTGGGAACCCAGATGATATCGTCTCCGAACGTCTTTGCATTATAAGCGTTTTCAGCATATAATTTTAACCACCAAAATAGATGTTAAAGGGAGTGGGATAGTGGTGGCTCCAACACAGATTTATTTTAAGCAAAAATGTCCTGCACCAGCTACTCGCTAGCCATCGCCGGATGGTAAAACGTGCATATCTCCACGCTGCGATAAATAGCCAAGAGCGGTGAAATAGTGTATTTACTATCCCTTATATGTCAGTCCCTAAGGTAGACCATCCAAATGAAGTTTGAACTTTTATATATAAAGAAAAATAAGAAAAACATTTATATTTAAAGAAATATAAGAAAGACTGTATAACACGATGCACACGAGATATTTTGAGACAAAAACTTGTTTACCTAGTTGAAACGATACAGTAAAGACGTTTGTAGGAGACAAAGAAACTTGTTTCGGTGAGTCCTGTAAGAAGAGGATGTAGAGTATAATCATGCTGTTGGCATGGTACTGGAACATATATTAACTACAGAATGTGTAGGGGTTGAGTTGTGGTGGTAATCATACGGAAAGTGACAGGAATAGAATAGAACGCAAAAAGAAGACCTTATAATAAAGTTATATGTGCACTACTAGCAGAAAACATAAATAACTTTAAAGAATTGAGATAGCATATATATATATATATATATATATATATATATATATATATATATATATATATATATATATATAACCTAGCACGAGCAAAACAAAATCCAATAAGAGATCTCTGACGCTTGACAAAAACGCAGAATTAGTCTATAGCATGCGTTTGCGGGAGCTACTTTAGAGTAGGCAGACTCTCAGCGTGAATATTATGCGTCGGTCGCACTATATGCAACAAGGGCTCTTTAGCCAGCTCTTCAGTTCTTGTTCCTACCTGCAGAGTTAGGCCACTTTTTCCTTTCCCACTTGCAATGACAATTCCTCTACCTTGGGGCTCTCAGCATCAGCCTTGTCGCGGCCGAAGCTAAATTCTTGTTGTTTTGTTGTTTTGGGGTTTAACGCCATTTTTCAGCACACGATAGGCTATATATGGCGGCCAGTATTAATGGTGGAGGAAGAACCCGGGAAAACCCCGGAAAGAACCACCGACCCACGAGAAGCTACTGGCATGCTTTCTCACATACCCACATTGGCTGAATCCGAGACTCGAACCGACGCAGACAGAGGTGAGATGGCAGTGATCCGTAACGGAGAACGCTTTAGACCACTCGGCCACTCGGGGCCCCAGCTAAATTCTAGTGTAAAAGTGCAAACCACAAACATTCTTTAAAGTCTAGAACTATAACAATCGCTGATTTGAGTAGACTATTCTGTCTGCAATATACTTTGTAGGCGAGCACACTTATAGGGCAAGAAACTACCACCAGCACCAAATGAAGTAATTGACTTTCCAGTTAAAGTATGCGATATTAGCAATTTGAGTGCCTCAACAAAACAATCGTAATTTACGTCTTTGGGTTTGAAAAAAGATTTCTTACAGCTGTCCATTAGTGAGCAGGTCTGACCACACGCCATTGACATATTGCGGATCACAGACAGTGAAATTAGTCGTACATATTTCTGTGTGGGTTTTGAGGCACTGAACGTGCCAGTGGAAGAACCTGAACGCAATTAAAACAATGTCAGTGCGCAGAAAATCACTGATCAGGTACCATGTAGCGTCTGCTACATAGTCGTCCTTGGCAACTATAAACAAATGGAACTGGTGTTATACCATAACGAGAAGTCCGTCACTACTTTCCTTCAGAGCATCGAAACTGAGGCGTGGAGATTTGGGAGGTGTGACGAAATCCAAATGAGAATATCATGCATAGAAAAGATCGGCAAACTTCATCATCTGTGACCATGTATTAGGCAAGGACAGGGTCAGAAACCACTGAAATATTCTGACAAGTACTGCAAGGCTGGCCATAAAGTATGTAAAATCAAGCTGCGTGGCAACACATAACAATTGAAGGTGACCAGTTGCGCTGCTTAACCTGCGCGGCTACGAACGCCACCATATTATTGATACCATCTAAACAGTCTCGATGAAGAACGTCAGCGCCATCCGAAACAACATGCAACTAACTGTGCACGGTTTCGCACTTAGCCAGTTGCAGTTTAATGACAACCTCCAGTTTATTAACATCAGCTTCAATAAGAGCACACATAGTAGTCGCGACTATTTCTATGAAACGCAGCATCTTCATCATCTCAGCATTGCCAGAAACGCCGATGAGCATACTCAGATAGTACGGACGACATTCGGCTGTCAGTTCCTTGGAAAACAATCACGACCTATATTTAATGAAAGACGCACTTCTCTTAGTGGATATGTTTAAGGCGAGCGATATCTGCGGTTTAATATATATATATATATATATATATATATATATATATATATATATATATATATATATATATATATATATATATATATATATATATATATATATATATATATATATATATATATATATATATTCATTCGTGTCTAGGGGCTAAAACTACGTAACAAAGACAAAGTAAAACCCAAACAAGCATTAAAATTTCTAAAATTTAATGTATTTCCCCAACATATAAAATGAAACAAAGTGAAAGAACTAAAAATAACTTACACTACATAAACTCCTAGAATATCCTAAACTGTACTGATCTGGAAACTGTTCAAGGGTATTTCGAAAGAAGGTTCTAATGTGTTTATGTGTTAACGTGCTAGCACCACTGAAGAATCACATGTCTAAATACAAATGTTTTTCCTTCAAGGTAATCCAGTAAGAGTCGAATACCACTGAAGTCCTTGAAAGTTCCACATAATCCAACCTAATCATTTAAATATTCAAATCCTCCAATAAATTCAGATAGCACGATAGATATTGACTGTTAAAATAAATATTTCCACTCTGTTAGTCCAACGAACAGTTATAAGCAAATCATGATTCTCTCTCTCTCCCACAGGTGTTAGAAACTGCAGATTAACATAAGTGGTGCTTGTGTTCACTTATATAGTCTCTATATGCGCACCAAATGAACGACATCTGAATCACTAACAGATTCTCGAACAATTTAATATATATATATATATATATATATATATATATATATATATATATATATATATATATATATATATAACTTAACAGTCATAAACTGGCCTTCTCATTTTATTCTGCCAATCAACAATTAGGGCGTGCATGATACCTCTACTGAACAAACGGACTCCTAGTAAGACATTTTCCTGACCTCCATTCAAACTAAATGCATGGCGTATATGACCGAAATAGTTGTTGACCTGACCTGGGTAATCAGCATTGACTCGTGAATGAGAATTCTACACGTATTTTACATGTACTTTGATGCAGTACCAGCTAGCAACTGAACCACACACACACACACACACACACACACACACACACACACATACGTACATACATACATACATACATACATACATACATACATACATACATACATACATGCATACATACATATGCTGAACATAGAACTCAATAAAAAATATCTTTACATTGTAGTATCAATGTACATATAGAACTTCTGTCAGCTATATATTAGTTTCATTGTATTTTCTATTGTCTTTGTACAGGGAAGAAATGCAAAAACACATTGACACAATGAAACAGTATTTTATTATAAATATCCTTGAATGAAGATTTTTCTTGTAGCTTCAATATTTGTTTTATATACAACACAACAATTTAAACATATTAATTGGACCCAAAAGGCTAGCAAGTGCCTGTTCATAGGTGGTTTGTAATTCTTTGGGTGTGACTAGGGCCTGGCTGTATGATGGGAACGGTCCAGGATATGGACTGCAGATTGCCTGGATCCTTGTGTCAAACGAATGGACGTAAAGGTTATCGTATGAGGGAGGTACAGTTGATTCTAAAATTACGTTGCAATTTGTAGTATCATTCTCTGGAATGTTGGTAACGTACTGTTGAGGATCCCCTTCTTGCGACAAGCATCTACTGCCTGCATGAGCCGGCATTCTTCCTGTTCGTGACCTTCATATCCTGGACCAAAAAATGAAGAAAACATTATTCTAAACTAATAAAACGTCTCTTTTCTGTTGCTATCTCTCAAATCCGATATTATATCAATAAATCAAATGTTTAGTTTTATATTCTGGTTCTTTCCTAATCTGAAATAATATACTACTACTAAAAATAATATTAAAAATAATAATAACAATAATAATAATAACAACAATAATAATAACAATGATGAAAAGAATTTTGATGGGATAATGTGATGTTTATGGTGATATTGTTTTTATGCTTTATATTATTATCATCTTAATGATTGCGATGACGACGGTGACCATTATGCTTATGATGGTAGTGACATTTTCATGATAACAAAGCTGGGGAGGATATGGACGATGATATAAATGATGACGATATCATTTAAAAGGTAAACTCTTGCCATTGTGTAATACATACTATGGAGATTTTGATAAATACGATGCCAACTACACCTCCAACAGTGCTCCACACAGTAGTTCCCAAATTTCCTGCAGCATTATTTGTTGAGTTTACGGAAGATGTCAGTTGATCTGGAAATACATATGAGTTTTTAGAAAGGCGTCTGTGGGCTGTTCTTTTTTCATTTAAAAGATGACGTTTTGAAATAAACAAACTGAGAATGTGAAATGAAAATTTTCTTTAAGTTTCAAATATAATTTCTCATTGTCAGTAACAGTGAGGGGAAACTCTCCTTTTTATCAAGTAAATGCATCAAGTCTTCTGTCTTTGCGAGGAAAGGATAAAAAAGGATACATTTCTAAACTTACGTCTTTAGCGCATGAAAAGTTCAACGAATGTTGATAAATATTGTTTTCTTACTTGTATTTGTTGCTCACAGAAAATGATTGGAAATACCTTTGAAATATCAACTCATTATAATATATAAAATGTGTTTGTGTGTGTGTGTGTGTGTGTGAGAGAGAGAGAGAGAGAGAGAGAGAGAGAAGGGGGAAAGAGACATATATTTTTAACGTAGCTTTAACAATTTTTCAGTCATATCGCTACAATGTCTGCGGTGTGACAGTATATAGTGATGTATAGCACTAGGGCATCATGCTGTAGACATGTAGCATCTTGTCCCACCCATTGATATTATCCTGACACCAGGCCGGCCAGTCCAAACACTTACCTCTGAATGCTGAGCGCCTAGCGAGTCAGCTGTTAGTACCATTTTATAAGCCTTTGGTATGACTTGGCCTGGGCTCGAACCCTCGACATCCCGCATCCGAGGCGGATGCTTTAACCACTTGGTGATCGGAGCGGTGATTATATTGATAGTAATAGTTTGTCAAAGCAAACGGGAATCCACATTTCGGTCTGAATGACTTGCTAAGATGTATATCGAAAAACGGTTACTACGAATACTTGTTTAAGGTATGCCGTGTTGAGAGATGTTGCACTAAATCAAATAAAACTACTTATGTAATACCAAAGTTTAGGAGTCATTACGATCGCATTGCCTATGGTAATCTCACTTTAGACTATTAGTTAGGCTCATTATGCATAGAAGCATATTCCGAGAATATATATATATATATATATATATATATATATATATATATATATATATATATATATATATATATATATATATATATATATATATATATATATTAATATATGTTAGTTCACCCAAAGGAAAAGCCTGATAAGAAATATATTTGTGGATATAGCCATCACTTTAAGTGTGAAGGACAGGGTGAAAGTCAGTGCCATCACGACTATATAGCAAAAACGGAAAGGACATTTGAAAGCGAGATTTAATGAACATAGAAGACCAAGTTCATGCTTGTCTGAAGTATCACGACACATCCACAATGTTTGCCCTGGCCATACTGTAACTTGGAACTCAGTAAAAAAAATCTTAGATCGAGAACAAGCCTTGTTTGAGCGGGGTATTGGTGGGGTTAAATAATCCATCTACATCCGTTCGCACACACCGACGCTGAACAGAAACGGGGGCCGTTTCAACCTGCCACATATCTGGGACAAGATGCCAACACCGCTCATCAATCCATCGAGTCATATTACGAACCCTTAACTTTAGATTTCTCTATACTGTTTTTGAATGTGATTGAACAGTTAAGACATTGTTAAATTTGCCCACCTTGGTTTAACGTTTTGCAGCGGAAGCACAATATGTTATTGATATGATACAGAGCCACCATAATCATTTATAAAATGTGTAAACAAAATTAGAAGCTGCTAAAAGTATCGAAGCTAAAAGTTTTTAAATTACTAGATTACAGATTGAGCTCACGGTGTAAGTCATGGACTCTTACAAGGTAACAAGAAGAACATTTATGATTCATATTACCTGATTTTATGCAAACTAATTTGTATCTACATCCCACAGTCCGTTCTCCTGGCACGTCAGCAACGTGACAGAACGGTCGCAAAATAATTATGGGTAACTCTCAAACGCACAGCGTTCTTGCTGTCTTCTGCTATGCTGTAAGGCGATATAACCGCGGAGAAATTTACCTGGACAATGTTCGCCGTCTCCTAAAAATATTGATGAGATGCATCTATGTAGGGTAATTCCAACGATTTGTTCAAATCTTAAGAGTACGAATATGTCATTATTCAACGATGTGTAGAATTATATATATATATATATATATATATATATATATATATATATATATATATATATATATATATATGATTTTTAATATAACATGGTAGTGAAGTTTGGAACAAGACAGCTTAGTATAAATCTATTACAATTAAAGCAACAAGCAGCGGCAATAATAAGTTGCTTCGGCGCGGAGGACTTGAACTGGTTTATACACACTTCAATTTTATTCTAAGAGTGCTGATTTACTGGGAAAAAGAACATAAAGAGAATATGAAATGAAAACTTTCTTTTAGTTTGAAATTAAATTTGTATTTGTTATCATTAGCATTGTCTGGAAAATGCTTACATTCTTATATCGCAAGATAGGCCATTGTGATTTTGCAAGGAATGTATAAGATGAAGAGAGTTTAAAAATTATTTTCCTGCACATGAGTACTTTAATGAACATTTGTAAATAATAACTGTGCTAATATTTTATCCATATTTTTTAAATTCTATAATACAAGTATATGCATGGATCATCTTAATCTCAAGTTTCAAAAATTAAGTTTAAGAAGGAGATTTCCTTTTGGTTAGGTTTGAGTGCAGTTGTATATTATGATATTGAAGCAATTTGAACTGTTGATTTAAAGTTATCACATTGTAGCAAAATATAAGACTTAAACGTTTTACTTTATTTCAGTTGATTGAGGGCTAAATAGCCTCCAGAATTAAATATTGCATCCCTTTGTACGTTCTCGTCAATCACAAATTCTACATTCTGTCCTTCTTCATTCCTAATTTTGCATCTAATTAAACGAACAAGGTCAACTGGACCAATAATTGGATGTCTAATATTCTTTATTGCAATTTCCGATTAAGTGATACTTATGTAAAAATAGAAACTTGATCAAATCTTTAAAATAACATACTATTTAAAAGTGACGTTTCAATTGCTTATTTCTGAAAATAACATTTTCTGATTATTGACCCAAGAGGTTGATCAAAACATAATTATGTTCGAAGTGCTACACAGCTGTTATTTTGTAATGGTGCGAAAATACGCAAGGCTCTTTTTCTCTTAGAAACGAAGAAATCTTATCGAAGGCAACCACGGATTAAGAAACAAACGAGATCGATTTTCCTCAGTGATATGCAATGGAAGTAATCAAAGTGTAATTAGACCTAACGAAAGGTCTATAACATTTTAATGCACAAAATATTTGGCATTTGTTTGTAATTATATATAATACAGTACCTGCTTACAGACTCATGTATAATAATTAAAAATAGGCGACATGTACTTGCTCTTAACTCACTGATACATACCAAGGATTTTCCTTCGTGATTAATCCACTGACCCGAAATGTCACATGATGCATAAAAAAATTCGGCTTCTTCGACGTAGCCAGGGTAACACAGGTATTCAAAGCGCATGGCATTGTATTCCGTGCAAATGTTTTCTGAGATGTATCCACATTTAATTTCGTTTGGACAGGTAATCACTGAAAAAAAAAGTTTTCAGACTATTATAGGTAATATGTATTGCGCTGAGGATACTACACGCTATTACATACGAGTTACTTATATAAAGTCTTGGCACTAATATATACATCCTGCGTACAAATAGTCATGATTTATATGTAAAAGAGTTAACCTTGATATGTTTTAAATTCATTAAGTCCTCCTCGTTTCTATGATTTTTCGTGTTTTACCTACAATGTCATTTTCGTTATACTTGAATCTGCTTACTTAAGAAAGGGATCTAGACATTCTATGGAAAGTTCATTGTTTGGGTGGTGTTTGCACGAAACCCACGAAAATTGGAACAACACCAAAACTTGTGATTTCACAAGAAGTTTTCAAACATATTCAAACATGCTCTTTGTAATTACAAAAATCGTAATGGGAAAGACAACGTTCGTGTACAGAGATCATTGATGGACAAATATGCATGAAACGCAAGGACCCATTATCCAAATGTGGAGCATTCAAGCCAGGTCACTCTGCCATTCTTCTTGAAATCGTTGTGACAAGAGTAAAGACAATGCACCTTGAGAGACACACACTGAAGTCACTTCACCATGGGGAATTTGTATATTGCAGGCTTAAAACACATCATCTTTAAATGCAAGAGTAGCGTATATACGTTTGCTACTTAACTTGCTCAAATAGTTCTAAAGGGTTCTAACTTGAATCCTCTATTTGCAAACAAAATGTATTTATCTGCCCATTATCGTCACTAAAGAGGGTAAAGAAAAACTGCATGCACGGAAAGCGTTGTATTTATAAGTGTTATTTGTGTTCAATGAGAAAACATACTTGTGGCAGCTTTGTTGTATTTTGAACAGATTTTAATCACTAAAATCAAGCGTACATACTTTTGGAGCTTTTTGCTTTATCGTAATAGCAATTTGAACGAAAAGCACTAGAATAAAGCTCTTGATGAAAATCCTCTATAAGCATGTATGTTTTAACGTCTGTTCTATACTAAATTCAGACGTCAATTATTTCTGCACATTAAGGTTTAACAAATAGGTACATTCCATAAAATGCATTACATGTCATCATTCTCTAGCCTTTAACATACAAGCATTGAAAACGTCGAAGAATATACTTTAAATGTTGGGGTGGAATGAATCATGTCAGATTCTTTAAGGATTATTTGAGCCTTTTCACTGGTCAAAACGAACCATTTTGTTAGTCATTGAGAAGGCCACTGATGAAGATTCAACTAAAACTCAGAACTTGTGAATACTCTAAGCGTGACACGTATTGAAAATGAGTTGATATTTCAAACAGGATTTAGACAACCGCCATTCCAAGCATTCTGAAATCTTTAATATTTTATAACTCTCAATATCTCTTATACAACATGTATTTGCTTAATATTTTGTCATCGCATCGTATGCTGTATAAGGTGTATTAGATTCGTTAATTTATGACGAATATGATTCATTCAATTCAATGATCGAATATGAGTAATTATGTCAAAACATTATTAAAAGTAATCAAAGTATTATTTTGTTTTGAAATTATACATGATAGATTGAAAGTCGAGAAATGACGAATGTTGCCATACAAAGTACATGTGAATAAGATATTGAAACTCATAAGAAAATCTAACAATTGTTATAGGACAATGACACCTTGATGAAACAACGTAAAAGCTTTCATGCAACAAATAAGACACGTAATAATTTTCTCCCGCGAAATAAACAATTAGTCAGTTTTGGAAACTTTATGGTGTAGTTGCAGTTTACTTATTTTTATGTCGGTGCAACGCATCTAAATATTGTTTATTACTCACTTACATTATCGTGGCAATACAGAGCTCGTTCGAGGTATTGCGGCAGAAGAAAATTTCATGAATATTGCGGATGACGAAATCGTGGGCATGCTTGTAATGCAAATGCAAAAAAAACTAACACTACATACGAAGCAGATTATGGCGGCAATAACTTGGGCTCTGCGAGGCAGAACACTTTTGGATGCGAAATAAATTTAAAAACCGTATGCTAATAAACCACCATATAAACTCTTGGAACTTTGTTTGAAGGAAATAATCTTTATATACTAGCATTGGACTCTGAGCATATTTTATACTATTTAGCTTTTATTTTTATATACATTGCTCTGACTTTTTGACATCTTTTCCGGATCTATTTTACCTTGTCGTACTTCATGTTTTCTTTGTTTTGGAACGGTGTCTCTTCCTAAATTTTTGTTCCTGTACTTTACATGTTATAACGTCGCTTGTAGTGGTACCATACGGCCAGTATAGTGCTGTCGAGCCGTTAAATAGTAATGCATACATATATAACGCATCTAAGCAATCACACTTGCAGTAAATAGTTTTCCCAAATAAAATTAGAGCACAAAGGAATCCATGCTGCATTCGAATGAAATGAACTTATCTTTCATCCTTGAAAATAATATAAAATTAAGGCTTGGGTCATTTTGTGGAAAGGTCTTTCATTATGAAACGATTGGAAGAAACATTTGGAGACTTCACAAGAGCTGAATATGTAGGAGGAAACCATCACTTACAAACTGGTATTAGTCAATTTTAATGGAAGGAGCAATTTAGATATAGTTCCATTGAAAACACATAGACTTACAAAATGATTCAATTCTTATAGGTTGCTGCATTTGTATGGGAAAATATGAACTAGTTTTTCGGATGATATACTGCATGACCTTGGGAGTACAGCATATCCATCCGACAAAATGAGTTCATATTTTCCCATAGAAATGCAGTAACCTTTTTGTTATATGCTCATTTTCTTATTCTACCATAGACTTAATTATATAAACAAAAATAAATCCGACAAAATGAGTTCATATTTGCCCATAGAAATGCAGTAACCTTTTTATTATATGCTCATTTTCTTATTCTACCTGAAGCTTAATTGTATAAAAAAAATACACTACAAGAAACAACGTAACTGAATTTATTATGTGATCTTAACTAAATACACAAACGCAGATCCATTAGTACACAACAACAACATTATTAATACTCATATAATTCAGCCCAGATACCTTTGAACTTAGTCCCGCGCTAGACATCACTTTGGAAAGAAAATAGCGCTTTTGTCAATTTAAAATTGAAATTTAGATTCATATTACGCATTGCAATAACTTTTCCTTTTAGTCTGGAATGAATAGATTTTGGTATTTTTGTCGGTTCTACTAATTTCTTGATAATGACGATCTGTCTGTGTTAATTCTACATGAAGTGCATCTGATTTCAGCAGCAAGAGAGCAGAATGTTGACGTCTGCAAGTGCGTTTCTGTTCTGCCTTTGAATGTTTGGAATCATAATGTGGGAAACATATGAAGTCTTTCAATTGTAATTATCAACAAGACGCATAGGAATATAATGTTCATTTCATTTTGAGTGCAGTAAAGGGATGTAACTGCACTTGAAGTATACTTGAAATGTGTAACCAAGCGTTAGAACCCATGACATGGCTCATGTAATACGGATTTGCAGAACTAAGAATGTACATTTTGAAAAAATTCAGGATGTGAAAATGTAAGTATATTTTTTGCCATTCTTATTACCAGCTAAAGAAGACACGTTTATGCCATGCCACTTGCGTGTTATTTTTAGGGACCCATCAGTTGTATGACCTGTCTGGCTTCTATCGCTAGCCTAAATTCGAAACATTGTATCAAGAAAGTTAGCGATGAATGTGGCAAAGCAGATGGTATGTGGCAGTCCACGAAGGAACTGGTTTATTTCATTCAGAAACAAATTTATTGAACTAAAACGTAAAGCGTCTAATACATGAGTGTACATGATTGGTTTGCAAAGTAGTTCCTAATACACTACTGGGAACACGTGTCGTGCACGTGCGTGCAATATGAAGGTGAGCAATATCGAAAAATATTGCACGATTCTGACAATGTAAAGTTAACGGAAACCAAAATGAGCATATAATAATATTGAGTATATACTCTGATGAGTTCAAACAATTGCTGGAATGAATGCATATCTCATGTACGTGCAATATACAATTAACGTAGCCAATGGGGTTTTGCTCTGTACGTGTGCAATATGCAAATCAAAGATATAATCCTCCTAAATAATACGGATAAATCAAATAATTTATGCCATTCGTAAGGTTACATTCATGTCAATATTTCTTTATGTACAAGTTTGGAAAACGTTGACAAGCTCGCCAAAAGCAGTGAAGACCAGATATGCAACCTTTGTGACAGCAAATAAGATCAAACTATTACACAACTTCCCATGTGGGATGCCTGCAGAACTCAAATGTTCTCGCTAAAATCTATAATACTGTCAAATTTAAGACCATAGATCGTTATAAAACCACAACCCCCACTGGTCAACTAAGGGAGAAGTTGTTCTTTAGGTTGATAGCCACATATTTTGAACAAAATAAACATTTGAACATTTAATAAGATTTAGCTAAATTCACTATGGGACAGTTTCCTTTCTCTTATTAAAGTATATGTTAGATCTAACAAAAGCCAATTATGAACTTTTGAAAATATGAACTAAATAACCAATTCAAGATTAACACCTCAAGGAGACCCGCACAAAATGTTATTTCATATCAGCTTTAGTACATTAACCACGTTCTATTTCCAAAGATTAGAGATAAAAGGTATGTTTCCTCAAACAGTCCTTAAGAGAGATTTTAATATCTGCGTGTGGCATTGCATTCATAAATTTTATCTCGCTAGTATTATTTTTTACAGGGAAACATATTTACTGTCCTTTCATATTATCGTTACAAAACTTGTTGATGCAATTGTCAGAATTCTTGGTCAGAGATAACCAAAGTCATATATATATATATTTTGGTGATGTGTGTTTAGTCGTAGCAAAATATTGGCTGGTGAGTACGGGCAATCCAATGGATGCCGTTTACCTGCGGACCTGCTTTCGAATATCTGCAGACTGCGTATTAAAAATTCTCTAGCCTAAATGATAGTATTACTTGTATCAAATAATAATTCTACCTAGTACTATCAAGCATTCTCTTTCAGGTTCCAGGGAAAGCACTTTCCGTTCAAAAGTTCTCTGGTTCGAATTTGTTAACTGGAGCAAGGGGCGTGTGAAGGACATTAGCTGCAAGACGTACCTAGATCCAACATTGAATTGTACTTAATTTCCTAGCGTGAAAGTCTGTCATAACTAAATTTAGAATCATGAGAAGACAAAGCAATCTAATGTACTGACTAATGACACATTATGTTCAGCACCTAAGCTTAATGAGAAAAGCTATGCGAAATAGAATGCTGACCCTCTAATTTCGTTCTAGTGAGTACATCTGTGCGAAAAGTAATTTATCAAACATCCAGTTCAAAAATATTGTATAAGGGGTGGATAAATCCAGGTCATATATCCAAACCAAAGTTGCAAAAGTTAAGTTTCATTCATTTGCGCTTTAAGTTTTAGGTCTCTATCTGCAAATGTGTTGGAGCTATGCCAAAGTCCAGTCGCCCCTTTTCAGCTTTTATTTGCGACATTGAAACAAGAAAAGTACAGAAAAGACCCTTTCAAGGCCCATAGCGACGTCATAAACGGAAATGGATGAGATAATATAGACAATATACAAGTTTATTGATGAATAAGAATTATTCAAGCTTGAGGGAGAGAGACGAGAAGAACAGATATAGAGAACGATGAAAGGTCTTAAAATAGCAAACATATATGTAACGAACCCTGGGCTTTAATATGTCCCAAAACATACGAGATACACCACAATGGTCGTAGGATCAGATTCGCTGATCAAAATTGACTTGTCGAAAGCAAAGCCATAAATCCACTTAAAGTACTACACAAGCAAAAGAACTGGACTGCAGATCACGCCAAGGTCATATGGGTAAATGCAATATATAGTTGAAAAATAAACATCTGCAATATATTTTTGAAATATATGATTAACAATAACAATTGCAATACCTGGGATATTTGCATACACATCCTTGCTATGTTCTGGTCTCAATATATATTGTTCAGTGAGACAGAAGGTTTTGATATGTGCACTAAACTATTGAACTTTATAATGATGTTCCATATGAGACAATCTGCAAGGATTTTATACCTTTTCATTCTTTATTTTATTCTTTTTTGCCCTTTATTTTTATTCTGTTTTGCCCTTTTTATACCTTTTTGCCTTTTATTTTATAACTTTTTGCCTTTTATTTCATATATCTGATATATTTCATCTTGTAGTACTTTGTCTACTTTTATTGCGGACGATTTATTTATTTATATATTGATAAAGTTCCTCTTATTATAGTGCTGACGTGCCAATAAACACCAATTCATATATATATTCATATTCTTCCAAAGTGATTAAATGTACATTATATTACTTTCCCAAACAATTTAGAAACTAAAAAACAGATTGCTACAATAGAATAAATTAAACTTATTAAACATCCCTTAAAATGTATGAAAAACGAAGGCTTGTGCCAGTTCACAGAAATGTCGCACATTTTAACAACCTTTGGTCGAAACATTTAGTGGATATGGGAGAGCATAATATGTATGAATGCTGGATACTACGAGGAAGCCATAAGGCACGAACGGGCAACATAAATCTTTACACACAATGGAATGGAAATCTCTAACACAAACTGATATCATGTTATCCATTTTCTGCATTGTTACCTCAAACAACTGCTACACTGAAAATATCTCTCAAATATACAATTAATGTGCATTGTGGGGTTTTGCACTATACGTGTGCACATGTATAGAAATGAATCGAAAAACCAAAACTGATAATTTGAATGACACCATAAACCCCCCAACTAGTATACAATTTCCATGTGGGTAGCCTACTAAAGTCAAATTTTTTCTCCTTAAACTCGTATGCTGTCACATTTAAGGATCATATTTAGGATAATCCCCCCCGCCGACTAAAACAAGTAACTTTACAATTGCCACGTCAAAGATATTTGCATGTTTAGTACTTTGCCATTTTCAGTTCCATAAGAGTCTTGTTTTGGGTTTTGGTCAGTTCAGACACCACTAACATTGTGTAGACCAGTCATTTCTAAGCATTCCTCCACCAATTACCTTTCAGGGCACATATGAACCCATGGAAATTGTACTACTTTTACAACATCTTCGAAAAGCTCTTACATGTTGCATCCCAATAATATGAACTTGTTGTTGTTGTTGTTCTAGGGTTTAACGCCATTTTTCAGCATAGGATAGGCTATACATGGCGGCCAGTATAACTGGTGGAGGAAGAACCATGGAAAACCCAGGGAAGAACCACCGACCCACGAGAAGATACTGGCAGGCTTTCCCACGTATCCACGCTAGCTTAGCCTTGGACTCGACCCCACCCAGACAGAGGTGAGATGGCAGTGATCCGGAACGGTGAGCGCTTTAGACCACTCGGCATCCCAATAATATGAACTAAAGTTGTTGATAATTAAAGGATGACAATATAAATTACAGGCAATTTCCAGTAACTTTTCACGATCAACCATAAGACGACTATTGATCAAGTATAGGTACATTTGTTCCTTAGCTTGAAGACCAAGTGTCAAAAGCCTACATGCAGAAACGATGAAAACAGAAAAATGTGAACATTTAATATGATTTAGCTAAGTTGCCAATGGGAGACATTCTCTTTTCTCTTTCCAAAGTAAGTGTCAGATGTGAAGTAAAGCCACAGGTGAATGTTCGAAAATATTTACTAAATAACGAATCAAAGATTGACATTCCAAAAAGAGCTTGCTATTGACGATAGTTCGTGTAAACGTTAGTACATGGACCCAGTCTGGTTACCAAGTAATTCAAGGAAAATGAATTCAAATATATGGAACCATTTATTTTATTTTTTAAAAAGCCTGTATTGTTTGTTAAGAAATGAAACGAAACTTGTTTGCGTTCGCGTCCCATTCATATCGTAACACCAGGGAATCAGAGAGAACTATTGAAATTTAGGTGAAGTCTACTTTACTCTCGCTTGAGATGGCTTATTAGGCCGCAGCCGAAGAAACAATATTGAGTGAGTCATTGATTGATTGGTGGATCAGAAAGCCTTATTCCAGAAGAATACCATGTTTTTTTTAAAGAAACTTCATGTCTTAGTAGACCACAAACTTTATTCTCTATTTCTTATGTTAGATACTCAAAACAAATATTAAAATGTTTTCAAAGGCTACTTATTTCGAGTGTTCTTCATGTGCTCTTGTAAAAAGGTTTTACTGCGTGTTTACGTTTCAGGATTCACACATGCAGTGTCTTTAGAAGGTTCCGTTTTATAATTATTGCATATCCTGACCTGTAATACTTGGCCTTTAAAGTTTTACATCTTATTTGTGTCAATCTTTACTAAACGAAGGATAAAAGGAATGAACATACATATACAGGAAGACAGACAGACCGACGTACATAGATACATAGATACATACATACATATATATATATATATATATATATATATATATATATATATATATATATATATATATATATATATATGAAGTTATGTGATTTAGTCATTAATATATCTGTATTTGCCCTAGAGACATGAGTTTTATTTTCATTACCTCCATGCTTTGCCCTTAAATATCTCCTCTGCAAAGTGTCCATTAATTTCTTGACTTTTCAAGCTTAATTAACCACGTGTGAGCAAAGGTATGACATGAAATAGGTGCAAAATTAACATTCAAGACGAGGACCATAAACTGAACACGTTCATTACCGGTAATTATTACTCTCCTCATTTTTAAACTTCCATATGTAAGGAGTAAAGCAATTTTTTTTCCTTACAGTGTGATTACGATTATAGTCCTTTTCTAAACCTGAATTTATACACAGGAAGTTGGGCTGAACGGGTTAAGTTGCATGAATGGACCTTAGTTATCACCCAGTAGCAATTAAAATGCGAACTGTATGTACGTGTCTGCTGATAGGCCAATACTGGTCACGCCGAGAGAACGAATTTTAGATTGTCACACGATTCCTCGTAGGGGCAATGGATAATGTAACCTATTTTGAGATTTTCTGAATAGAAAGTCAGAACAAATGGTATAATATCATTAATTTGCCTTTACTTCATGTTCTAAGAGGTCATTGGGTTTTTCTTTTTTTTTCTTCTAATGGGCCTCCTTTTTACCTCAGCTCTCATGTATTTGTCTTAATGGCGGGTCTTCAAATGGTCAGGCAACTCTTTGACCTTTAATACACAAAGCAAGTTCATCTGATTGTTGCTGAGGAAATCTTTCGTTGGAAAGACAACGGTACTAATCTCTGTGTTTCTCTCTTGTTATTTGCATGACTATCTGGAACGCCTAATGATGCTGCATGCACATGGGAACGATTCTCGTGCAGAAACACATTTGTGCTTAACGGGTTTGAGATTAGGTTTAGGCCTACAATGTGAATATATGGCTGTTCATTTTCCCATAACACAATTGAAAAAATGAAGAAAGAAACAAGATTTTTAAAAAAAACTTCAAATGTTGCATGTAAATTCCAATAAATACATTTTAGTCACCACATCCTGCAGAAACTATACACAATCGAACCAAATTTAAAAAGTTCTTGTTTAATTTGAGATGACCGGTTTTTTCTGTCGACATCGTGTAAGCGTCTAAACATTATACAACACTAGAGCGTATACTTGTTAGAGTTCCCACTAGACATCATGATCTAATATTTTAGGCATGTGGTAAAGCTTTATTGTATATTCTCTTTTCTGGGTTCCCAAGAGCGCTTACTTAAAATAGTTCCATTGTATATTTAAAGTTTAGGGTTCCTAAGCGCGGTCTCTTGCAACGGTTCACTCTTCAGCGTTCCCACAAAGAATGGGTTAAGAAGATTCCAAGGGACCCTGTGTGGCCGAGTGGTCTAAGCGCTCACCGTTACGGTTCACTGCCGTCTCACGTCTATCTGCGTGGGTTCGAGTCTCGGGCGCGGTCAATGTGGGTACGTGAGAAAACTTGCTAGTAGTTTCTCATGGGTCGGTGGTTCTTTCCGGGGTTTTCCCTCGATAATACTCCACCATTTATGCTGGCCGCCATGTATAGCCTATCTTGTACTGAAAAATGGCGTTAAACCCCACAACAAGTATATTTATTTTTTAGGATTCGTATGAGCGGTATCAAAAGAATGGTCCAGTGTATATGTATGGTGCATGATTTTCAAGAGCGTTTCTTTTCTAAAGGTACCACTGTTTATTTACTATTGATGGTTCTCACAAGTCTTCAGAAGATTGTACTGTACATGCACCGTTCAGAGTTCCAAAGAAAAGTGTTTTTAAAAATTTCCATTGTATATTTACTTTTCAGGTTTCCAAAGGAAGTTTCGAAGCAAGTTCCATTATATATTTACTCTTTAGGGTTCTCACGAGCGGTGTCTTAAGTAAAAGCAATTGTATAGTAAATTCTCAAGGTTCGCACAAAAGTTCCATGGTATGTTTACTTTTCAGGATTTCCAGGAGATGCCTCTCAATAAGGTATATTTTACCATTCAGTGTTCACACGAACAATCTCTTTAAAAAAGTTTCACTTTAGATTTACATTTCAGGTTCGAAAGCACTTTTTATTCAGAAAGAAAAATGAGTATTTTGGGTTTATTACAAATATGTATTAAAAATCGTGTTATTGATATTTTAGATGGCTATTGAGTCTGGTTGAGAAGATAAGGTGTTTTGAAATTTGTCATAAGCTTCAAACCACTCCGGAAAGTGTCTTGTTGTGGTGGAGCCTGTAACTGACACGATGGCATAACCATTATTTTATATACAGGGTAAAACGCTCTCCAAACCACGAATAACGTAGACTACTATCCTCTGTTGTCTAATGCTTCGTGGTATATTTCGTTCGACTATAATGCGTCATAAGATTAGGGCCTACTTTGCTCGAATTCAATCATACGTGATTCAAGTACAGTGGACCCTAATCTGTTCAGTATGAGATATACACATATTAATACCGCATGTATCATTAGCTGCCCCAATAATATAATAAAAAGTCATTTTGCAACCTTCTTCATTGCTCTCAATAAAACAAGTTAAAACCCCACATTTCCAGCTTCTAATAATAATTTTTAAAGTCGAACAACATCTAACGCTACAGATCGATAAAATACAAAAGAAGTAGAAAATATATTCAACCACTCTTTGAAAATAAAAACATGTTTGCGGTGAAATTAAACAATAATAAATGATGGTTATCCAAGGCGGTCAACGGATCATGGTTTTAACACAGGCGGTCTATTCCACTGGACCAACATGTTGCATTCCAGGTAGTATAAAACAGTAAGTACAAGTATTTGTCATGCCCGACTTGTTTCGTATTGTACACATTTCTAAAGCGGCTATTAAAAGGCTAAGACCGACGATTTATGCATACACATCGGCAATTAGTTTTACCGTATCCTACATAACAGGGCCACAGTGTATGTTTGCAGTACATTATATACAGATGACGGGACCGCACGCACTTTGCCGTATTCTGTCTACATGGTGGCTCTTTCTGTCTCTTTAGTTTGGGTTATTTTCCTCTTATTTCTTTACATCGAAAGTGAAACGAAAGAAACCCGACCTTGATGTTATAGGTTAGTTATTGATAAGACAGCAGAACTACTAACCTGACGAACTGTCTTGAACTTCGCTTTTGAAGCCTTATAATGAAGAGATCTTCGTTAAAGCAGACATAAGTTTAAAATATACTAGAACAAAAACAACAACAATCCCGATATCAAAACAACGACTTCTACAGTGTGAGAAAGAATCTCTTTCTTAACGTAATAACAGAACAATTATTCGAAATACATGACCAAAGACCATCTTGCAGCGATTTTAAAATTCACTTTGTTTTAATGTTTAAAAGCAAAATTGTCGCCGATATATTTACATACCAATGCCATAGTATGTTCCAGCACTGTTTGTGATAAACGAAAGACAACCATTGCATACTGCGAGCGATCATATAGATCATCCTCGAATCTATAAACAATCCCTTGGTGAACTGAAGTTTTGTAACATAGAATTTCTTGTAAGGCTTCTGACACCATAATTAAAATGTTTGAACAATTAGGCCCTGATATAGTAGTTAAAATGTTCTTTTGGAATAAAGAATTTTATGCAAAAGGCTTTTCCACTAGGATTTTTTTCCACTAGGAAAAGCGCGCGGTAGAACATTGATCTTTTGTTGCTGGGCGATATGGATGAGGCGATGTATCTATCATAAGGTTAGATAAAGACTCTTTTCCGGTTAAAGTACCGGCATACATAACTTTTACGGTTATAAAATCAGTTAAAAGTCTCAACAGACAGTAATTCCAGAATCAGACAACAACATTATGACTTCGAATGATTGCAGATTCTCTTGAGAACTGAATGTACCCACAATGTTGAATCAAACACAACGCAAGTTGCTGAAGAAATGCCGTGCAGATTTTGTTTCGTTGTTGTCAGATGGGACGGAGTGACTGAGCAACCAGTGTTAAAGACCCGGTTACTGCGAAATGGATTAGATAACAGCTTTCATCGCACGGAGACGTGGTTATGACTAATGACGATATTCATTAGTTTTCTAAAGACAACTCTTTGCTGGATCTGTGAAGGAGCTTTTAGGTCCAACAATGAAAAACGCTCGGGATGACTGTCACATCACTGGTGAGTACTAAAGAGACGCACATAGCGTATGTAACCTACGGTTATGTATTTATCAACAACAAAAACACGAATTCCCGTAGTACTCATAACCTGCACAGGTATGATGGTCACGTAATAATGCAATCAGTCACAACGTTATCGAACGTGCAATACATGCAGTCCACAACAATATGGAAAAATACATGGCGGTCAGGCTCGGACAACTGCAGTTTATAGAGTCGCTAAAATTCCTAAATTCCAGCATGGATTAACTTGTAAGCAATATCTAAACAGGAAGCGACAAGCGTTCTAAAATCACTCTTCAATGACTGTGATCCTTAAACGTTGAAGTTACTCATGCGCAATGTAATCTGATCTTATGAGTACTTGAACCGATTTCTAATGTTGTTCCATTCTGGAATTTGGAAGTATTCGTGTGAGACTGAGATGATTGTTTACCAAAAAACTGCTGCGAAGAAGACTTTTGGACACTTAAAACTTTATCTGTCAAGGAATAAGCACCATCTCTACGAGCATAATGTATCAAAGTTTCATTTTATGCTCATCAAGACAGATCTAGACATCACTATGGATGCACCCCTTGAACTCTTGAATTAATTCAAGCTATCTGAGGTTATCAGTATCTTTACCAACCTTCTTGGCTTAGAAACATATATAAAGTTATTTTTCGCTTGCGAAATTCCACATGCTGGGTTTGTCAGGTTTTGTTTCTACAATTACAAAAACCTTTTTCAATCTGCCTCGGGTAACAACTGATAACCCTTCTGGATACACTCATTAACCTAATCATAGTCATCCCAATCTTCTACCGACATTATCTGGTGTGCACAAATCATTAATTAAGTAAAAATTAGAGATACAAATAGCATGTACAGGGAATGTTGAATAGTCTTTATATATCAATCCAACTAGCACGTTAAGACTTGCAGCTAAGTAACATTTATTTGCTCTCGTGAGAAGAAGGGTCAGTTGATGAAAACGTGAACAGTTATGCCAAATAAAAATAAAAATAAATGCAAACAATATCTTGTGCACTTCTTAGCAGCTGGGATACTTACTTATTTTTATTTCAGTTGTTAAACGTATAGGGTGATAAGCTAAAACAATTGCAAATAAATGTTAAAGAGTGATTTTATTCACTAATTCTTCCCTAGTGATATGAAATATATGTTGAAAGAATAAAAGTACATAGTGTTGTTATTTTTCACTTCTAGTAAATACAAGTTGTATATTTCTACTTCATCTATTCCACTTACGCGTCTCGTAAGCCTGTCAAATCTGCGTTTTCGGATCATAACTAAAAGCCATGAAGTATTTATAGGTTACTGCATTTGTATGGGAAAATATGAACGAGTTTTGGGATGAACACTGCACGACCTTGGGAGTGCAGTATATCCTTCCGACAAAACGAGTTCATATTTTCCCATACAAATGCAGTAACGTTTTTATTGTATGCTCATTTTTTTATTCTACCAAAGGTTTAATTATATAAACAAAATACACTACAAGAAACAACGTAAATGAATGTATGCCGCATTTCAAACTAAATATACAAGTGCAGATTCTTCATTACAAAACAACATCATTATTAATGCGCACATAACTCCGCCCAGATAAATTTGAACTTAGTCGCGCGCTCGACATAACTTTAGAAAGAAAATGGCGTGTCTAGTTAAAATTGAAATTTGAAGTCATATTGTGAGTGAATGCGCATTGCAACAACTTTTCCATTTGATCTGGAATGAATAGATTTTGGTATTTTGTTTCGATTCGACGAAAGTTTGTGATTTTGGACTGGATTCATCTTTGCAAATTGTACATGAAATACATCGGATTGAAGCAGCGCGGGAGAAGCGTGTTTACATCTGCAAGTGTGTTTGTTCTATCATTGACTATTTGAAATCGTTATGTGGGAAAAATATGAAGTGTTTCAATTGCAATTATCAAAAAGACCCTATTGAATTTAATGTTTATTTCATTTTGAGTACTGTAAGGAAGATGTAATTGCACTTGGAATATAGTCGAAATTGCAGTACAATTTCGAAATGTGTAATCGACTTGATTATCAAGCTTGAGAACTCATGACATGGCTCATGTAATTCGGATTTGCAGAACTAAGAAAGTACATTTTGAGGAAATTCTGGATGTAAAATTGTAAGGATATTTTTTTGCCATTCTTATTACCAGTTAAAGGAGACAGTTTATGCCTCTATAGCTTTCATGTTATTTGTAGGTACCAAGCAATTTTATGAAATCTGGTGTCCATCGCAAAATCTGAAACAATGTATCAAAAAGTTAACGTGGAATGTAGCAAAACAGTTGTTATGTTGCAGTCCACGAAACATCTGCTTTTGTTCATTCAGAAACAAATTTAATCAACCAAAACGGATTGCGTCTACTATGCGAATGTACATGATTTGTTTACAAAGTAGTTCCTAATACACTATTGGGCACACGTGTCCAGCGCGTGGGTGCAATATGAAGGTGTGCAATATCGTAAAATATTGAACGATTCTGATAATGTAAAGTTAACGGAGAAAAAAATGAGCATATAATAATTATAGGTTACTGGGTTTGTGATGGAAAATATGAACGAGTTTTCCTGAGCAATACTGCACGACCTTTTGGAGTGCAGTATTGTTTTTTTCTTTTTAAACGAGTTCATATTTTCCCATACAAATGTAGTAACATTTTTATTAAATACTCATCTCGTTTTCTATCTAAGGCCTAATTATAAAGGAATACACTTCAAGAAACAAAGTAGTTGAAACCAAAATCTGAACATACAGACATTATTCCTTCACCTCACAACGACTGACTTTGGATCTTTGCGAGAAATAAATCGTTATGTGAAAGCTTTGTAAGTTATAGCATCAAGATATGTTGCAGAAGTGGTAAATAACTATAACATCACTTTGAACGTATAGTCAGCAGTACATATGGGCATATATTTTGATCCTTGAAACATCTATTGCTTCTTAGAAATGGGCATATCGAATCATTGTTTTAACAAAATGTATATAATCTGGACCGAAGTCCTCACTGACAGACCCGTGTCAGTTTTTAACTTACCTTGACACAAGCCTCTTCGATCATGGTTCCATTCCAAGTTGGTTCCGAGAACTATCTTTGACGTTTTAGAGAGGGGCGATAACCCTCATGGCACGTGAAGTTGCATGTATGTCCAGGTTCTCTTACGCATGTGAGGTTAATGTCACCTCCAGGATTGGCATACGGACATTGCTGTCAATGGTGACCTGAAAACGGAATATTATTTCGTGTCAGCATTGGAAAATGGATCCAGTCCGATTTCCATAGACTAGAATTATTTACTGTCCTTTCATACTATATTTACAAAGTTTAGGATGCAAACACACTTATTATTGTATATTTAGAAAAATAAATTGTTAGAACTCTTGGAATATACAGCATCAGTTCTTAATTATATGTTTTACTGGCGTTGATTATAAATAACTAAGGCACTCTAGTTCTAACATTTGACTGAAAAGCCTAAGTTACAAAGGTTCTCGTAATCAAATATTTCAAATCAACCATTTCATGAAGACTTCACAAGAAACAACCATAATGCTTATTTGAATTAAATCTCAGTGGTATATTTAGAACAACAATAGCAGCAACGACAATACCAACAGCAGCAACTGTAACGAATGCAACGATAATAGCATGTGCAAATTTACTGAAACCTCAACCGAATGTTTCTGATGGCTGTTTTCCTTGACTAGTTGATGGATAGGGTTGATTGAATGTTTCTCAAGGCTCTGTCGATAAATAGTTCTTTATTGTTTGCTATTATCTTTATTAAGTATGGGAAACTGTGTGTCTACTATAAATTTGTAGATAATGGTATAAATTTATTTTGTTGCTGTCAATCAGAGTTTCTCAGTGCTATATAACAAGTTGAAACAGTAAGATCAAGCATCTGAAGAACAGCCTGACCTGTAACACTTGGTAATTTTCAGCTAGACATTTGATGTGTGTCGGTGTTTCAGAATAATGGACTGATAAATCAGATTAATCTCTCTCTGTGTATGTAATGTATGTATGTACGTCTGCTGCTGTAGGGTTTGAAGCCATTTTCAGGATAGGTTGATAGGCAATACATGGCGGCCAGTATAAATGGTAGAACAACCCTGGAAAACCCACCACCGACCCACGAGAAGCTGCAGGCAAGCTTTCTCACGTACCCACGTTAGCCGTGCCTGAGACTCGAACCCACGCAGACAGTGGTGAGATGGCAGTGATCCGGAACTATGAGCGCTTTAGACCATTCGGCCATTCGGAGCCCCCATGTATGTATGTATGTATGTGTGTAGGGTTTTCACATAATGAGAGATTATATCAAATATACATACTGTACATGTGCTTTATTTATGCAATATACAAATCACGTGCATTTTGTATTTGAAAGGGAGATAAGACTGAAGACATTAAAGTGAGAAATGTCAAGGGAGTGAACTCTTCACAACTTTCTAATACATGTGCTCTCAAAAGGAAGTTATTTACTGAATTTTAATTTCGTAATAAATATAGGTGTCGTTTTGTATCTAATAAAATAAACAAACAGACTGAGGTGACATTAAGATGCAAAGTGTTTTAATAATGTAATTGAAAACGTTGAACTTAAGGCGTTCCATGTCATGAATAGTGACAGAACTGCCATCTGCTACGTGTTGATTTAAGACCAAAGCTTTAAAATAATGAAGGAAAATAGATAATTTAAAATATTTAGCCCTAATTAGAGTTGATACATATCGTTACTGGCCATATTTCGCTCTTCTCAATGAATGCGTGTGTGTGTGTGTGTGTGTGTGTGTGTGTGTGTGTTAATTCAACATTATGTCAGTAAAATGTTTATCCTTTATTCATTTAAACGCTGTCGCATTATCATGATGGATGAAGAGCATCCGTGATAATGACGCGAAAGCGTTTTTCAGGAATAGGAATGAATATATAAGATTTCGTTACATTTAAAAAATGTGTTTAACACGACACATGTATTCACTTTTTCGCATGCACACACACACACACACACACACACACATCTCTCTCTCTTCTCTCTCTCTCTCTCTCTCTCTCTCTCTCTCTCTCTCTCTATATATATATATATATATATATATATATATATATATATATATATATATATATATATATATATAATATAGTCTAAAATATTTAGTCCATAGTCGATGACACTACGGACATTTTTCTTGCTGTATGGGGTTTTATTTTGCTATCAATATCTCTTTATGACTTCATCAGTCAATCTATAAGCAGGTATATATCGTTATTTCCATGTTAATTGATTGATATGGCAGTATTTTATACATTCAAGTCCGAGACAACTGTAGCATCGATGCCAACCCATGAAGTCAATTATTTACAAGCAGAAGTTGCTATTCGCTCATTTGGCTAGGTGATCAGTTGGGCATTTATCCTTCTAAAGTAACACAGAACTACTTTTCTTAACGTGGGTGTTTTGTGGGCTTTTGTTAGTTTCGTGACAAATATGCTACATCTTAGTACAAAAATAGACATTTAAGAGAAATTTCTGAGTATTATTTAAAATAAAAAGTACATTATATGTTCTTGAGAAGCCCAATATTGCGTTTTTTTTTCTTTTGGATTGGGGGTGGGCGGGTATAATTTTTTCTTACCAGGACTAGAATTCTGACTTGCATGCCAAAATTATGGATAAATGCAATAAATACCAACACATGCGGACTGCAAACAGAATTTCTTGAATGTTCGATGATAGTGGCTATGTATTATGTGGTTTTAATCCTGGTTCCCGATGCAAAAGTCTTAGAGTACAAGTGAAACGTTTGAAACAAAAGAGCAGAGAACCTACATATCACGCACATACTTTGTCAAGAAGGGTAAGTGCATGAGTGAGACCGATTGAAATCACCCCCACCCACCACCCACCCCGAATTGAGTGTCATGTCTCAAATCTTAAAGCTGTGAACATGATCACTATGTATCTTTCACAATGCGTTTTTCTAATTGTTTAAAAAAATGACATTAAAATATGTCTAAAGGGACATTTCCTCTACTTAATGATAAAAATAGCTCCTTAATTGTAATTTAGTTAATTTAACAATAACAATATGCAATAATTAACCAAAGGTATTGATTTACTCTGAAACAGGTTTTGTTCGTGCATATGAAATTTTGCCTGCCTTCCAACTTCTGTAAATGATATCATTGTTATTACAAGTGTTAGGATTCTGTATTTTAGTGGTGGCAACAATAGCACTTTCTCAGCTTAGGTAAATGTTTTCTGTATCGCGCGCACTGATCGATAGGTCGACATGTCATATAGGTAGTTACCAAAAAGAAAACAACCGACTACATAGTATTAACTTTTTTAAGACATAATTTCTACCTTGGACTTGATACTTAAAATTCGAGCTTTCTTTTGTTATGTTAGTGTTGTAATTCTAATTCTCTGGATTAAATTTACTTTTGATTTGTAGGTCAAAGCTTGAATTTGAAATGTCACCTCTGCGTATGTGTTTACTTAGCGATTTAAAACGTTTTGTGACTAGTTATATGACTTTTTATCCTAAAAATGTGGGGCAATATACCTGTGCTGAGTTTGGTGTATTGCGCCATCTTTGGTCTAATTCCGATAGCTGTTGAACCTTGGTGACGCACACATCATGAGTCTCGCACAGAGCTTTAGGTATCTGTAATGAACACCATACTGCTCTTTCATTTGCAAGCTTGGGATCAGCTTAGCGCTTGCAGTCAGCTTCCATCACCCACCCCCAAACGCCCCGCTTGTTTACTAAACAATACCTATACTCACTCAAACAGCTCTTCCTGCCACAAAATGCCTGTGGGCCAGTGGAATGTTGCTGTGTGCATCATGAAACTCCTTATGGTACTCGATGTCTACTTCGAGAATGTAAATCGCTGGTGGTCTGCTAGAATCGATTTAAGTGCGGACGGGTTGACCCACATAAAATCATTTACTGGTAGAGTCTGTATCTTGGTCCATCCTTGGAGTTTGTTGCTTCAAGGTAGGTTATCCAGCTGTATGACCTTTTCCTGTCATAGTATGAGCAAATTGTGTTCTTTGGTTTCTCGTAACGGACCCTCACTATATAAATATCGCCACCGATTCCCATCTCAATAAATTGGTGATTAACTATGCTTGTCAGCAGCTCCAGGTAAACATGATTCTTCTTCAGGATGGGTTCTCAGCTCATTCCATGTTCACTATAACAGCGAGCTGGGTCCAATCGATAGGTCTTGATCGATGAGCCACGAAATTCCTCAAACATATCCGCTAAGAGAAGCACATCGTTCTTGACATAGAGGTCGTGATTATTTTCCCAGGACCTGGCAGCCGAATGTCGTCCGCACGCTCTGCCTATGCTCACGGGCTTTCCGGCAATGCCAGCACTGCTGAGCTGATGTAGAAGCTGCGTTTCCTCTAATTATTCATAGCTGCTAACGCACTGGTAAGGGCAAATGACCTTGCAAAGTATAAGGTGAACGTCTTGCACAGTGTAGAAAGCCGTGGCTCGCAGAAGGTCTTGTGGCATAAAGCTGACTTTCATAAACTGAAGGTTGTCAATAAACTGCAATTGGCTTAGTACGAACCCATGCACATTTGCTAGTTGTTTTGGATGGCGCTGACGTTCTTCATCTTGACTGTTTCGACAGCTTCAATAATATGGTGGTTTTTGTAGTAGAAAAGGTTATGCAGGACAACTGTCACCTTCACTTTTTATGGGTTGTTACGCAGCTTGCTGCCACATGCTTTATGGGTGGCGTTGTAGTATTTGCCGGTAATATGGCTGTGGTTTCTCACACTGTCGTTGCCTAGTACGCCACAGATGTGGAAGTTTGCTGATCCTTTCCATCCGTGATATTCTTGGCCAGATTTCGACACATCTCCCAAATATCTAGCTTCTCACTCTCGAGGCTCTGAACGAAAGTGGTGACGGCCTTCTTGGTGCGGTATAAGACCATCTCTTTTTAGACACCGTTGCCGAGGATGACTATGTAGCAGAAGATGCATGGTACCTGAACAGCGATTTTCTGCCCGTTTATTTTGTTTGAAATTCCTTCAGGTCCTTCCATTGCCACGTTCAGTGCCTCGAAAACCACATAGAAAATGTGTACGACTATTTACATCGTCTGTGATCAGCAATATACCAACGGCGATTGGTCAAACCTCCTCACTAAAGTGTAACTGTTAGAAATTGTTCTTCGACCCAAATACGTTAACCGTGATTGTTTCACTGTGGCACAAACATCGCTTACTTAAACTGGAAAGTTGATTCCAGCAAACATGTGCTGAAGGTAGTTGTTTGCCCTATAAGTGTGTTCGCCTACCAGATATAGTGCAGCCAGAATGGCCCACTCAAAGCAGCAGTTGACATAGTCCTAGACATTAAAGTTTGTTTGTGATACGCACTCTGTCATCAGAATGAAACTTCTGCCGCGACAAGGCTGATACTGAGACCGCCAGGTAGAGAAATTGTCATCGCACGGATACCCAGCACGCATGTAATTACCTTGTACTACCAACTACTCCATCTAATCAATATGCAGTACAATAGCTGGATAGCTGCTAGCAGGTCCGTCGTCTGTGTTGAAATAAGTTTCTAGGACAGACACAGTTTTTTCCAACTTGGCTGTTAAAACGAGAATGAATGGTTCCTAAATTAAGAAATTCCAAGACATCAACTTCAAGCTTGTGATTTTCAGGCATATCTGGCACGATAGTAGTTTTCAAACGCGTCGGTTTCGCACTGATGATCGACAAAACTTGACAGAGCCGGAAAACAGAAGCCAACCCTACCCTAGAAACAGGAGCTGGCCGTCGAGCCAGAAAGCAGGTTCAACGTTGAGCATCCAAGAAGGAACTAGCCATAGGAAATATATGAGCCTCAACCCTGCATGTATAAGCAAGAAAACTGAAGAGCCCCTGTCGCATATAGCGTGACTGACTCATCCTATTCTTGATTTTAATCTGCCTTCTCTAAAGCAGCTCCCGCAAACGCATGCTAATGACTAATTCTGCGTTTTTGACAAGCGTTATAATATTATCCGCATTCTCTAATTTGATTTTGTTTTGCAGTGCATGTGTTAGACTTTATATCTGTTATCCTAATTCTATAAATATTTTTTGCTTGTAGTACACAGACAACTTTATTATACGGTCTTCTTTCTCTGTGTTCTACTCTCTGCATGTCTCTTGCCATATGTTTGCCACCACAGCTCATATACATCCTGTAATGGATCTATGTTTCAGTACCAAGCCAGCAGCATGAATAGACCTACATCCTCTGCCCACAGTGCTCAGCGAAACGTTTTTTTTTTTTAACCAGGTAAACATGTTTTTGTCTCAAAACACCTCGTGTGCGCAAAGTGTTATACCGACGTTCTTAAATTGCGTTAAATATAAAATTCCAAACTTCATGTGGATGGTCTTCTCTAGGGACTGACGTACAAGGGCTAGTAAATACCCTATTTCACCGCTCTAGGCTATTTATGACAGGCGTGGAGATATGCACGTTTTACTGTCAGGCGATGGCTAGCTGGTTGCTGGTGCATGACATTTTTTTTAAAAAAATTGATTTTCATATGTTTGTTCATTTTTATATTTTCACATGTCAACAATATGTCCTTATATATTTTTATGTGGAAACATAAGATTTCCAATAATGTATTGCGACACTTGATTGTGTGCTTAGAGAAGTTATACCTACAGCAACAAATGCGAGCACTTTCTTTTCTATGACAATTGAAAAGGAAACTGCATTCCTATTCAAATATGGAAATTAATATTTGCTCATGAAATTTGCTATATGGTCCAATATGATCAAATGGTTTACAAAATGTCCACAATGTTATTCACTGCGAGAGAATCGGTCATTACAATGCTACCGCTCTTTTATGGCACTGGTATTTGTATAACTAACTGATGAAAGTGAATTTACGAAAAGGTGGGTATTGTGTTGTGCAAAGAACAAAATGTTCCTTTCCTGCGTTAATACCAGATATGTTGCATCTTGTGGTAAAAAAGGGCATATTTTACCCTTTCAAATATAATGTCGTTCGTATCATACGATGAATTATATCGGGTATTAACTTAGAAAAAGAAATGTCCTGTATATATTTATACCAACTCTTAAATTAAATCTTAAGCGTCTCCTTATGAAGGAAAGTACCACAGAAAGAGAAACAAAATAATAGTTCACAACAAGATTTTACTTCAATAGCTGAAGAACGACATGTTGTAGCGAACGCACTCTGCCATAATGTGAGGTGTTAATTCGCTTTGTCAATACACAGATTTTTCAGTAATCTTAAATTTATCAGAGATGTACGTAAGAAAGTCGAAATATAAGTAGATGTTGCTGGTGGTTAGCATTTTATCCAGACATTTGGTATAAAACCTCTTGGGTGTTTCGTCTTCTAAGAAATAGATGTCAGAAAATGCCCGTTCCTAGACGGTAGCAAGCATTATTCTGATGTGCCAGCACGTTCAGTTTTGTCTCTAAATCTTTGATCCAATTAGTTCTCACTTTGTGATGCATGCCTGCAACTTTTTTTGCTCCTGCATCTCTGCGCATTCACGTGATTCTGGAAACATTTTCCGATGTGTCCTCAAGCTCGTGGTGCCCGCAGTTGTATTCTCCAATATTGTTACAGTTCTCCTGCTCCGATATGTTTGCACATTTGCATATGTCAGCAACTTTTCTTTCTCGTTTGTTAAGGCACTCTGTTATGTAAGCAACTCTTGATATTATCTGTGCCAACTATTTTTATATGTCCGAGCTCTCTGTTAGGCCAACAATTCTTTGCTCCGATATATATGCACGTCGTTAAGTCTACATCTTTGCTGTATTAATATGTCCGCAAATTCCGTTTGTCAGAAAGTTTCTATTCCAGAATATCCCCGCGTTATAATTTGTCCACGTTTTGTTCCTAAGTGTCTGCACTTTCTATTTTTCATACAACACTTTATTTTCGATGTGTCTGCGCTCTCTTTTATGCTCAGATTGTATGATTCCATTACATCTGCATATACATTAAGTATATTTTGTCCACCTTTTGCCTGAATATCGTTTTCCTGGTTAAACAGCGGCGGATAATTTCTATTTCATCTATCACGTGACTGGTGACTTTGGTCGCCTGACCCACTTTCGGCATTGCGGCGAGCACAATAGGAGAAACACATCTTTGTTTTCATCATCAGATGATATTTTTTTCACAAAGCCGTCAAAACAAAAATGAAAATTGACACGTCTAATTGAACTATGTGCAGTGTTGTTTACTAAGTTTGCATACATCATGATGGAAACAGAATATATTTAATGACTTAAGCAATATTTTATTCAGTTTGAATTCATTCTAATCAAGCAATAAGGTGAAACCGGTCACACAGTATACGTGTTGGTGTTGTTTATTTTATTATATATATAAACTAAGTAACAAGACAAGGTTAATCCCAAACAAGCATTAAAGTTTCTAAAAAAATATATATATTTCCCTAAAATATAAAACCAAACAAATTGAAAGAATTAAAACCAACTTACACCACATCAATTCCTAGAATATATTAAACTGTACTTTCAATTTTATACTAATCTGGAAACTGTTCAAAGGTACTTCGAATGAAGGTTATAATGTGTTTATGTGTGTTAACGACCTAGCACCACTGAAGAATCACAGTTCTAAACCCAAATAGTATTACTTCAAGGTAACCCTGTGAGAGTAGAATACCACTGAAGTCCTTGAACGTTCCACATAATCCAAAAAACGTTATTTCAATATTCAAGTCCTGCAATAAATTCAGATAATACGATAGATATTGACTGTTTAAATTAAATATTTTCCGCTCTGTTAGTAAAACGAACAGTTATAAACTTATCACGATTCTCTCTCTTTCTCTCTCTCTCTCTCTCTCTCTCTCTCTCTCTCTCTCTCTCTCTCTCTCTCAAAGGTGGCATATATTATAGAATAACAAATGTGGCGATTCTCGAACAATTTAAATCTATATATTATAAATAACTTCTCATTTTATTCAGCTAATCGACAATTATGGCATGCATGAAACATCTACGGGACAAATGGACTCCTAGTTGGACATTTCACTGACCTCTATTCAAACGGCCGAGTCATACCAAAGACTTACAAAAATGGTGCTAACAGCTGCCTCGCTAGGCGATCAGCATTAAGAGGTTAGTGTTAGGACTGGTCGGCCTGGTGTCAGGATAATGTGACTGGGTGGGACATCATGCGGCATGATACCCCAGTACTAGACATCACTATAAACTGCCACACTGCAGACATCGTAGCAATATGACTGAAAAATTTTTAAAGCTGCGTTAAAAATCCTAATCACACAAAGAGAGAGAGAGAGAGAAACACACACATACATACATGCATGCATCCATCCATCCATCCATACATACATACACTGAACATAGGACTCAATAAATTTGTTGATCTTTACATTGTAGTGTCAAGGTACATATTGAACTTCGGTCGGCTATATAATAGTTGCATTGTATTGTATTGTCATTGTACATGGGAAAGAAATGCAAATAAACATTGATACAGTGACAGTATTTTATTATATATGTCCATGAATGAAGATTTTTCTGGTAGCTTCACTATTTGTTGTATATACAACACAACAATTTAAACATATAAAAAGGACACAGAAGGGTTAGCAAGTGCCTGTTCTTATGTTACTTGTTTAGGCTCGAATAAACAGTAGCACAAGAAAGAGTGAAAACAACAAGCTTTGAAAAAATACAACAATTTATTCCCCTGGAAAAATTTTATAAAAATGAAAACATCATGAATTTACGGTTTTATAGAATCAAATCCAAAACTAATCCAAGAATAATCCACGAATACAATTTCTGAAATCCCAATAACAAAATGTCCTACTGATTTCAAGTTCGAATCCCGATGAAGAATCCAAGATGGAAGACGATGAGTATGCTGCAATCTGTAGTGTTGAAGTCTACAGTTCCTTGTAGAAACAAGAATTATCACTCCGGTTTGGGAAATTTAAATAAATTTCTTATACGAACTGTCTTTGATTAATAATCTCACATGAGCACATGTATTTTCCAGAAAAATAACAGACTTAATCCTTTTGAATCCAAGTAATTTGAAAGACCTCCAAACAGCACAACATACAGTTTAACAGCCCAGCTTCTACTTATAATAACTCTCCAAAACAGAGATTATATCGTTTCCAAAAACGTAAACAAGGGGTCACGCGATCATCTTCTAGAGGCTTTTAGAAGCTACGTACTTGTTAAAGGTCACCTACACTCAGTGTGACCCTGGCGAAAACTAATCATTTTACTCAAATAAATAAAAAAAAAAAGATTGTATACATCATAAACCCGAAATCCCATCATGACCTCGAAAACTACCAATCATTTTAAAATAAAACAGAACTTGTTTACGATGGTTGCCAGAAATTTTAAAACAAGGTCAGGAATTAGATCAACACCTGGTGTTTATAAACTAACAGTCAAGGTCAAACTATTTTCTGAAAAAAAGTATCATCTCTAGTGAATAAATTTGCATTACAATATCATGTAATGAAAAATAATTTTTTTGTTAAAACTGAGAAATAATTAAATTGAAATAAATATATATATATATATATTAAATCAGTCATAATTAAATCAGATATACATAACACTGTTCATAGGTGTGTGTTAATTCTTTGGGAGTGAGTAGGGCCTGGTTGTATGATGGAAGCGGTCCAATATATGGACTGGAGATTGTCTGAATCCAGGAGTCAAACGAATGGTTATCGTATGACAGAGGTACAGTTGATTCTAAAACTGCGATCCAGTTTGTAGTATGATTCTCAGGAATGTTGGTAACGTGCGATGCCAACTACACCTCCAACAGTGCTCCACACACCAGTCCCCATGTGTCCTGCAGCATCATTTGTTGAGTTTACGGAAGATGTCATTTGATCTGGAAATACATATGAGTGCTTAGAAAAGCATATGTGAACTGTTCTTTTTCATTTGAAAAATGATTTATTGAAATAAACAAAATGAGAATATGAAATGAAAATTTTCTTTAAGTTTCAAATATAATTCGTCATTGTCAGTAACAGTGAGGGGAAACTCTACTTTTTATCACGTAAATGCATCAAGTCTTCTGTTTTTGCGAGGAAAGGATACAAATGGATACATTTCTAAACTTACGTCTGTTACACATGACCAGTTCAATGAATATTGATAAATATTGTTTTATTACTTGTATTTGTTGCTGACAGAAAATGATCCAAAATACCTTTGAAAAATCAACTCATTATAATATATGTAATATTTGTGTGTGTGTGTGTGTGTGTGTGTGTGTGTGTGTGTCTGCAGTGTGACAATCTATAGCGATGTCTAGCACTGGGGCATCATGCAGCATACATCTAGCACGATGTCCCACTCGGTCACAGTATCCGGACCCCAGGCCGACCAGTCCTAGCATTAACCCCTGAATGCTGAGCGCCAAGCGAGGTATCTGTTAGTACCACTTTTTTAAGTTTTTAGTATGACTCGGTCGGGTATCGAACCCGAGACGGACGCTTTAAACGCTAGGCCACAGGAGCAGTCAATATGTGTAATAAAGAATTAGCACGTGATAAGGAAAATGTCATTGTTGTATAACAAGAATAATGAGATGTGTTGGGGAGGATTTGATGTCCACATTGTTGAAAATATTTGCATAAATTATCACCTTTAAATTCAATGCATCAATAATGTCTTTGTAATGAAAACATAAAAATAAAGAGTTTGAAACTACTGTAAATTAATAAGCCTTCGATGTAAAACGGAATGTATTTAAGTATTGTTATTCTGTGTGCAAATTGTCTTGAAAGATTTGGATGTAGAGTGTCTATTAAGTAAGTATGGCGTATGAAGATAGGGTCACTAACTGGTCACTAACTGGTTCAAAAGCCATATTCCAGTGAGAGGTAAGGAAAATCCACTGATAATGATTGTAGTTAAAATCAGTTCCTATATCCATTACAAAATGTTTTGAAACAGTCAAAGCTAAATCACCATCTCATCAATGCAGACAGACTGATGTCCTCGGTTACGCTTGACACATAGGGATATTTTAGAACTTGTGCAATATGTGTCATAAAAAGCCAAATGCATAATTAATAGTTTTAAACGTGTACATTACAAACTTGAAAAGAATGTGTGACTAAAATTAAATACAAAACCACACAAGTGTTTCGTTCCGAGTCGGGTAACGAACTTGTTTGATACGGTCGAAATATTGTGCTATCAGTGGAGAAGATTGCGTTTTATTTTATGGTTGTGTTAGAAAGTATATCATATACAGTACAGTACAGTACAGTACAGTACAGTACAGTACAGTACAGTACAGTACAGTACAGTACAGTACAGTACAGTACAGTACAGTACAGTGCAGTGCAGTGCAGTGCAGTGCAGCACAGTGCAGCACAGTGCAGTGCAGTGCAGTACAGTACAGTACAGAACAGTGCAGTGCAGTATAGTATAGCATGGGATAGTATGATATGGTATGGTACGGTATGGTATGGCATGGCATGGCATGGTATGGCATGGTATGGTATAGTATGGTATGGTATGGTATGGTATGGCATAGAATGGTATGGTATGGTGTGGTATGGTATGGTATGGTATATTATGGCGCGGCGCTGCACAGTACAGCACAGCACAGTACAGTACAGTACAGTACAGTATTGACTGTAAGGCCGTTCCTTTGCTTAATTTTTCAGCAACAATGTCTTCCTTAATCTTTATATAGTGTAAAGCTCTGTATACTATTTAAGGGGTATCGCTACTCGCTTGCTTGCAATCATAAATAGATGAGTACATTAGACCTTGAACTGTATAATATTTTAGGGACTACGCTACTCGCTTGCTTGCAATCTTAAGTTGATGAGTACAGTAGACCTTGACCTGTATAATATTTCAGGGACTACGTTACTCTCTTGCTTGCAATCATAAGTAGATGAGTACAGTAGACCTTGACCTGTATAATGTTTCAGGGACTACGCTACTCGCTTGCTTGCTATCATAAGTAGTTGAGTTCAGTAGACATTGACCTGTATAATATTTCAGGGACTACTTGACTCGCTTGCTTGCAATCATAAGCAGATGAGTACAGTAGACCTTGATCTGTATATAATGTTTCAGGGACTACGCTACTTGCTTGCTTGCAATCATAAGCAGATGAGTACAGTAGACATTGACCTATGTAATGTTTCAGGGACTACGCTACTCGCTTGCTTGCTATCATAAGTAGATGAGTTCAGTAGACATTGACCTGTATAATATTTCAAGGACTACTTGACTCGCTCGCTTGCAATCATAAGCAGATGAGTACAGTAGACCTTGATCTGTATAATGTTTCAGGGACTACGCTACTCGCTTGCTTGCAATCATAAGTAGATGAGTACAGTAGACATTGACCTATGTAATGTTTCAGGGAGTACATTAGACCTAGATCTGTGTAATGCGCCGATAAGTCAGGGACTACGCTTTTTTATGCAATCATAACTTCCGACGACTACAATGCACTGTGATCGGCATAATGCGCTAGCCTGTCAGGGAATACCCTGTTCGCTTGCAATCATACGTGGGATGAGTACAGTAGACCTTGATTTTCTAACACATTACAAATTACCTCAAGAAGCCATTTAGCAGCCTTCTGACTGGTCCCGATTCCAGAAACTATAAACTTCTTTTATACGATTATCTACAATGACTAATGCTTGTATGATCAGGTAATAAATACATCGATTATTGGCAATGGAAATTAATTTGTTTTATAGACACTGTTCACTTTTCTATAATCATTACAGGTATGAAGAGCATTATCTGGTTTCCGAACAAGAATGCATGGCTACATTTACTTAGTTCTTTGAAATTATTCTCCAGGAACTAATTAATTTTCTTTTTCAAACATTCGTCTTTGAGCGGATTCATCCTATAAGGATGCTGAATCACATGTGTAGAATCTTCAGTTGCAACTAAAAATCGTATTTTTCTTTCGTGTTGGAACATCTGAAAACAGGTGCTCATATTGAAATAACAGCTGTTTTAATTCGCTTTTTCTTGTGGCTGTGATTGTGAAATATCTGATCGAGATTATTCAATATTTCTGAATTCCGAAGACTGTTTAAACGAAAGCCCCACCTACGGTCCGATTGCACGTCGTCGTTTAAATTCTCACTGTATGGAAGAGACACAATTATACTGACGATGATTTAAAAAGCTATCTCTATCAACATACTCATTTAACAAATTTATATGGCAAAGTTGTTTCTGCTTTTGTCTCTCAGGAGTGGTAATGATATAAAATAAGATAATCGAAAACCTGGTTCCAAAGGATTAACACCGAATGATTATGGAACTGATTCCATGATTCCCTGACAGCAAACAAGAGCAATTATTTGATGTAACAAAGTAATATCAAGATAGGTCTTGACATTACTTTGGATGGAATTCTTGAGCTCTTCAATTGCTATGAGGTTATCATTATCTTTTTCAACCTTCTTGACTGAACACTGCTGATAAAATAGTTGTTCCGTTTGTAATTTGTAACAGCTTCTTTTTTCCCGAAAACAAACCTAAAAACCTCTACTTGTGTACGTGCATGTTTGCGTGTGTGTGTGTGTGTGTGTGTGTGTGTGTGTGTGTGTGTGTAACTCCATAAAATTGTTCTCATAGAAATCAAGTCATATGTCACATCTCACTAGGTAATTTTTAAGGAAAACATTATAACATTATGACTAAATTACGTTTGCTTAAAGGAAGGTTATTCAACGATGAAGTGATTGAAGGGAGATTATTATTGGTGATCAAGCATTCTTGCTGTTGTGTTTTCTCCCTTGGTCAATAGTCTCTCTCTCTCTCTCTCTCTCTCTCTCTCTCTCTCTCTCTCTCTCTTTCACACACACACACACACACACACACACACACAAACAAACATCTGCAATAACAAATAAAGACACACCATTCATAACCCACACGTTCATATCTTCCTCTGATCAGATATGATCATCACTGGTGGTCAATGAATTCAATATTCAGTTTTATAGTTATTTGTTCTCTATAATCGACATTGATTCTTCTTTAAAAATATATATTTTATGCGCTCTTTCAAACATTTTCCAAAATTGATTTCCAGACGCCTATTAAAAAACAAATATCAGAATAGACATCAACCGTAAGTTGAGATTGTGTATGAAATTATTCGTCCATTTTTAATTTTCTTCATTCCGTTTTTTTTTTTTAAAGCTCAGAATTAAATAGGTATTATATTTCCGACGTTTCTTTCTAGTTGTCTTTCTTCCCACATGAGTGCATTATGATATTTTTACATTGCATATACACAAAATTTATTGCTGTTCAAATATACGTTATAAGTGTACACAAACATAAAATATCGTTGTAGCAACAACTATTTTAATATAGAATGTCATTGTAACAACATATATTTTAATACAAAATATCATTGTAACAACAGCTACTTTAACAAATTGTTCGTTGTAAGACCGCAGTAGAACATGAAGTTATCATAGACCACTTGTCCATGTTGGTCTCAAGAAACAAAAGATAAAGAATAACACTTCCAGGTACTTCTTGCTCTTCTTTTTAAATACGTGTTCATCTCTGGATATATCCAATTACACAGTAAGGAACTTTATGCTCGTACGTTTTATATTTTAAAAAAGATTTTTGTGTTAAGTGTTGGATCACATATGTACGTTACTGAGAGAGAGAGAGAGAGAGAGAGAGAGAGAGAGAGAGAGAGAGAGAGAAAAAGAGAAGCAATTGATTCCAAATTCATTGTACAATAACACTCATTTTGTTGACGCCTGTGTCATTGAAGCACCAGATTATTCCGTACAGGTCTTCTCTGTCAAGCGTGTAGGAAGAATAGAAAATTATATTGGAATCTAATGATTTTGTATCAAATACCGAGCAGATTAACATAGATGGCTTGTTTACGTCAGAATGTGATATTTAACGCTCTCTAATGGCGTGTGTGTGTGTGTGCGTGTGTGTGTGTGTGTGTGTGATTTGGATTTTTAACCTAGCTTTAACAATTTTTCAGTCATATCGCTACGATGTCTGCAGTGTGGCAGTTTATAGTGATGTCTAGCACCTGGGCATCATGTCGCAGACATGTAGCATGATTTCCCACCCAGTCACATTATCCTGACACCAGGCTTTCTAATGGCAATCGATCTTTAGTAGGAGATTAATGAATTTGCGTACACATAATTATTTAAATAGTGTTTTATCAGATATGTGGACAATGATATTAGATATTTGCTAGATAACTCTATATTTGCATCATTTCTTTCTCTTTAATGTTGCTCAAATATGATACGTGTGCATCTACTAATCGATAAAACAAAAATCCGTTCATAGCTAGACCGATTCTACCAGGATTGAAGAAGTCGAATTTTCTCAAAAACTTGCTTGTATTACCTGTAGAAAATGTTCTGAAAAGGGAGAAAGTTAAGTTCAGAAAATTCAAAGGGTGTGTCGGGGTAGTGGGAAGGGGGTCCCACTCCGACAAGGAAAAGACATGGATTGAAGTTCATGCATAAGGATGAGATACTAGCATGGTCATTATATTTAAAATGAGTAAACGTTATCACTATTTAAAACTAATCATTAGTGAATTGAGATGTTTCCTAATGTATGCCTAGATTTGAAAATGTCAAACAGTTACTCATATCATTCATTAAACATGAGTACAGTTCTCAAATCTGAGTTTGTGAAACACGATTTAAAAACAATCTTAAGTTGAGAAAAACATCAGAAATGAGTATTAATATACACTGAAGACGTTTTGCCAAAATGGGCCCAGTACAGACAAATAGTTGTGTACGAATTAGAGGTTTCTTATTCTTTCTTACTAAAAAGACTTTTCTTATTATCGGTTGGAAATGGCACATTTTGTACGTTATTAAAACTTATTTCCTGAATGTTTTGACTATTATGTAGATTAAAGATATCGAGCCATGTATTCCAGTCACTGTTAAAAATTTAAACTGCATTTAATCTACACTTTATTGTATGCAATATGCTGGTACAAAGACTTCCACTTACTGCCCATGCTGGTGATGAAGGAGTGAGGTAGAGAGCCCCTTGAACTAATCTAGATCTCCATGAAAATGTCAACTTTGAAAGTAAGACCATTTCCCACCGTGTTTGGCTCCGGAATGGTCTGACCAAGATGGATGATCTTACTTTGATCTTCTTCAAATTAGGTTACACTCACAATGTAATTACAATTTTTGTAATTATGCTTTTTGATGTCTCTTCAGTTTTGAAATGTGTTTAATTCAGTGAAATGAATGTGTGCCATAGAAGCAAGGTATATCGGATTAAATGCTTATATATATATATATATATATATATATATATATATATATATATATATATATATATATATATATATATATATATATATATATGCCAGCTTTGTTGGTGATGAATTTGGACTCGTGCGTACTGGCAAGCTTGCCTTGAACCGCGGACACGGGTTCCATTCGAATCTCCGTAGAGTACGAAATAAACAATTACTAACTTGTATGATAGTATTATTTGTATTTAATATTGAATCCGCCTAGTATAATTAAGCATTCTCCTGTAGAATCTAGGGAGAGCACATTCCGTTGTGTTTGGTGGAGAGAGAGAGAGAGAGAGAGAGAGAGAGCATTCGGCTGAACGTGAAATCTGTAGTCACTGCTTATATTCTTTTTATCACTTAAATAGAAACAAGATTATATTTTATCCCAAAGATTTTGTTTAAACCTAATGTTTGACTTTGTAGAATATCGCGAATAAATTTACCTCAAGTCCGTGTCGCACTAAATATACTGTCTCTGTCACTGTCATGAAATATGTACAACGCTCGTTGACAGACCCATTAACCCAACAAGCAATTTCCTGACATTACCAGAGAGTCGCCCTATCATGCTGACACAAATGTGGCTTTTAAGTGCCTCGTAAAAAGATGATTAATTATATAACCGGAGCTGACCATGCTTTCAGCGTAGGACAAGCCACCAAACCAAGCGCATAAGACAGGATCAGCGTGATTTATCTTACAATTGCATGGGGTTCTTGTCAGTGGATCAGTAGCTAGGAAACCAAAGTGTCCTTCGAGCACGGTAAATACTGCTGGGAAATTTTACTTTGTTCCTTTACAACTATCTCTCTGTAAACGTATATTACTTTGCGTTAACATATATGAAAAACAGGTAGTTATCACTGAGCCAAAGAAATCGTTTTAAATTAGGATTGAACAAGTACATCACATCTGTATTTCAAATACTGCCCACAGTTACTTTAGATGGTCTAGTAATTTACGGAACACCTCGTCAGTTTTGTATATATTTATTGTTAAGTGCAGAACGTAAAGACTATTAATCAGGAATTTCTTTGATGGATTCTTTTCTCGACGAGAATGAAATACCCTTTAATTGGATGGATTCTTTTCTCGACGAGTTTGAAATACTCTTTAATCGGACTGACTGAAAGATGCAACCGTGCCAAGTTACATTTCGTTAAGCCCTCGTGCAATTGCAGTGTAAACAATAATAAATTAAATGGAAATATTATAATGTAGATACTCTTATTAATGTACAATTTGCCGATAGTCATGGATAGCATGCAAAAGTAGGATAGTATTAAGAACAGCTTTTATAGTCAAAAGCAGTATATTTCTGAATTGGAATGAAATAACACGTAACATGATGAGCATGCGCATCAAAAAAGTTTAAGATTGAATTGTAGATAATGAAATTAGCTGTATTTGCTTTAAATAGTCAAATTTGCAACGATTATAATTTTCAGTACGATAAAAATTTATTTACTAAGGCACTCTTCTTCCCTAATGGATTCTGACTTCTAATATCTTTCTGCAACACCTATACAAACACTGCAATATGTATATATTTGTATATATTATGTATATATTTGTATACATTATGTATATATTTGTATATATTACAAACAGTGAAATATATAAGTCAGAATTAATATCAGTGCGAACAAATGATAGGACCAGTCTGGGGTTATGATTGTCTTTCCGAGTGAAACCTCAGTTGTTACTGTTTTCTTAGTAAGGTCATTTTTAATATTGCTTCTTTATTCGGTCACTGACGTTTATAAGGCAGAAAGAATGGGCAGAATTTAATTTGATTCGTTAATAGGACTAAGTCTACCTGAGAAATATGATGTGTATAGAACTGTCAATGCTGCAGGTAAAGGAGAGAATTACCTTTAAATTAAGTGCGAGATGCATACATCGTACTGCCTATTTAGCGATTGGACCAAACCTATCAATAGTCCACCTACAATTTGAACGGGGAGGTCGTTCTTATGACCCCGTAACAATTTAGGTAGGGATAACCAAGGCAAGTATAAGTCATTGAAGACACGTGACATTTCTGCGACTGCGCAACTTGAGGGTCTATGATGAAATATCACTTTCTTCTCATGAATTGAATATACCCAAGAAAGAAATGTATTATTACACGTTAATAATCAGAAATAGGAAACAGATCTAGTCATAAGACTGGTCAGTAATATATATAAATGTTTACCATAGTATATGTCTTTATTTAGTGCTTTAGCATGAAAGCGTCAAGTTGGTATCCTAATATTAAAATCCATTACTTAAAAAGTCCTAATTTTAAAAACCATTGCTTAAAAAGTCCTAATTTTAAAAACCATTACTTAAAGTGTTCTAATCTCGAATTATATCGTTTTTATTTTTACATCCATTGTAGTTATTACATCGAAAACATTTAACACAACATCGCAATATGGATACTTTTTTGTGTAATTTGAATCACACCATTAAATTCAACGAATTTCAACGAGATCTTAAATTCTTTTTATGGGGGGGGGGGCAGGGCACCAGACAGATGCAAAAAAAAAACACTTAACCAAAGTAAAAAGTGTTTTTATGTGCTTTTGTGTCCCCCTGATGTGTTGTTTTGTTTGTATGTTTATAAACAGAATTTCGCTCAAACATTTTCATTGAATTTTTGACGGGGTATTTAGAGTCCCTCATGTTATCTATATGATTGTTCATCCGATTAGGTTTTTATCACCTTGCTCGGAATTCCTTTCCTAATTTTCTTTGACCTTGGCTAGAGGTATCCTATATCCCATGTGTGCTATTTATGTGTGTGCTATATGTTGTGAATGATATATATATGTCTTCATGTGGGGATAGCCTTCTATATCAAATTCTTTCCCAGTTGTCCTATGATCCTTATTATTGGACCAAATTTGATTTTTATTTAATTGTGATTAAGTAATTATTTTGTTGTTTTTGAATTTTGGCGAAGTAACGGCGTGATAATGGTTTTACAGGAAAAAATTTCTTATTGTATTGGTGTCTGCTATATTGTGTATCGTTCTTCGCACATACATTTATTAGATAGGGTCAGCTATGTTCGAGTGGGCTCCATATTTTCTTTATTTATTATACTTCACCCACCTCGAATCTGGCTGCCTTTATTTATTTATTATTTCATTGCCAAAAATCTTTCCGAAATTGTTTTAGATTCCCACAACGGGGATATGCTGTACAGTCAGGGAGCTGTACTGGGGTTAATATTGTAGAGAGTGAGACTCCATGTTTCTTTGTTTTGTATGTAGCGAACTCACCCATGGGGTTGTTTTCTTAGACTCTTCCATGGGCCTGTTCACTTCGCGTGGCGCCGTGTGACATAGCCCCAAGGCGTCCTTGTCTCGTACTTTCCCCATAGGTTATCCCTGAACCCCCTGTTTAGACATACAGACATAGTTTATTAGAATAATTATGAAACTTTTATTTCATAACATATTAAATTTATATTTCTTAAATAGTATTTGTATTAAATTTCCTATTTAGTGGTAAAAATTATTAATTAATTAAAACTAGCCTGGGGGGAGGCAATGTCCCTTTTGGGTAACTACCCCCTAAGGGTAGTCTCATTGCCTCCACCCCTCCCCCTTTTGTCACTGTCCACTCCTGCTATTTGCCTATAACTATTATTTGGCCACAGGCCCTCATTGTTGTAATAATGTATTCTGATAACGCGTACAGTGGTTTTTTTTTTTTAAATTAAAAGTACCGTCTAGATATAATATGTTTTGTTTCCTATAGTTTTCATTTTTGCATATTTCCGCTATAATCCTTACTCTATTATCTCTAGTTTTTTTTTTTTCTCACATTGTGTCATTGTATGCTCTTTACTGAAGGACCCGTATTTACACAGTGGACATTTAGGCGGTACTCTGACCATATCCCGTCTCAATGCAACCTCTCCTGTCAACCATGCATTATGCATGTATTTGAAGCAGAGGCTTTGAATTTTCAGGGAGCTTAGTTTGACCCAGTGCCCCCATGCTCTGTTCCAATTAACATGTATGTTTTCTTGTTCTATTTTACTTTTTATTTTCTTTGTAATATCCTCCCATATCCACTTATAAGTTAATTTGTCATCTAGATCCCATAAATCTTTTTTATCTCTGTATTTTTGCAATAATTCCTTTATATTTCTGAATTTTCGGGGTACTTCTAGTTTTTTAGTGAGTTTGTTATTTTTATATATGTCTAATCCATTTCTTATTATAAACCCATACCAATATATACAAATCGATTCCCACGGTGACTTGGGTTCTGCTTGTATTTTTTAAAAATCTGTTTAGAATATTTGAGCATTTTAGTAGCATGGGACTAGGTAAAGCTAGCCCCCGCCCCCCCCCCGGCCCTATATAGAGTTTCTTTATTAATGTAATGCGTTTTAAAATCCCAAATGTAGTCTATTATTTTATTGTCAGTTATATTTAGTGTTACATTACTAATATCTGTAGATTTTAAAATATAATTAATATTAGCATACATATACGTTTTGGCCTCTTGGGCCCGTTCCATGAGGTATAACGGCGTTAGTGGCCAGAACTTCACATTTTTTTTTCAATTTCCTCTTTCATTTTCTACAGTTTTCCTTCTCATCGCCTACTCCAAAATAGATACCTAATGCTTTGACCTTTTCTCTGATTAGATGTGGGGTAACCCTGAGTGACTTCCCCGCCTGTTCCCTATTTTTAGGATTTCCGTTTTATCATGATAGATTTGGGATCCTGACGCTTTTCCAAATTTTCGAATTCCTTGATCAGGTGTTTAAAGGAATTTGGATCCCTTACAAAGTTGGTGCAATCATCAGCAAGTTGCAGCATTAGTACCTCTTCTTTTATGTTTGGAACTTTTATACCTTCTATAGCTTTGTTAAGTTTGATGCTTATACTTAGAATTTCAATTGCTATTACGTATAATAGCATAGATAGTGGGCAACCTTGCCTCACCGATCTTTTGATGTCAAAGTTACCTGTCTTTGCTCCATTTACCTGTACCCTTGAGGTTATTTTATTATACAGGATTTTAGTCCATTTCTGGAAATTGTTTCCAAAACCAAATTTCTCTAGCACATTTTGTATAGTTATGCTCCAATCTATCAAAAGCTTTTTCCTGATCAAAAAGTACCATGGCACATTTTTGGCCACTTTCATTTATGTATTCTGTAATTGTTTTAATACTCAATATATTATTTTGTATGTCCCTACCTTTCGCTCCACATGTCTGGTTATTATTTATAATTTTTCCCATTCCCTTCTTGATTCTTTCCGCTAGTAACTTACTTAAAATTTTATAGTCCATGTTTAGGAGGGAGATGGGCCTCCAATTTTTCAAATCTTCCCTATCCCCTTTCCCTTTGTATATTGATATTATAATTCCTTCCCTCATACTTTCTGTCATTGTTTCATTTCTAAGCAAAATATTGTTGGATAACCATTCTAATACGGGCGACAACTCAACACAGAATTTCATATAGAAGTCTTGGGTGAGTCCATCTCCACCTGGGGATTTTCCTTTAGTGAAAGATTGGATGCTTTTCATAATTTCTTCTTGCGAGATGAAATCATGACATAAGTCTTTATGTTCTGCTGATATCATCTCACATTTTATCTCGTCTAGATATTCCTCTTTTGTACCATCTACAATTTTTTGTGATGTATATAGTTGGCTATAAAAATCTTTAATGTGGTGTAAGACTTCGTTTTTGTCCATAGTTCGCTTGTTTCCATTTATTTTCAGGCTGTCAAAGTCCCCCCCCCCTTTATTTCCTCGCGTTTGTATAAACCCTCCGCTTTTTTATATAGTTGAGTGTACTTTCCTGCTCTTATTTCTCTACCCCTCCTTCCCTCGCCTATTATTTTATTTAATCTATCTTTGAGTTGTCTGTCTAATTCTGCTGAGTTGTTTTTCTTAAGTTGTAGTTCAATTGCTTCCTTCTCCATTTTCAGTTTTTTTTTACTTCTTATTTGTGAAATTTTAATTGCTATGTTTTTAAATTTCTGTTTTAAATGGTCCCATTCCCTAATTATATCCCTATTTCCATTATCCACGAAAGTTTTTATTTCCTTTTTTATTTCCTTTACAAATTCTGGATCTTCTAGTATCTTGTTATTAAGCTTCTAGCTCCCTTTGCCCCAAATGCTTTTGTTTTTAAGTTCTAATCTTATATATATAAGTTTATGGCCTGAAACTTTAAAATCCGTAATCCCTGCTTCTCTATATATTTTTTCATCATACTTAGTGCATAAAAATTTATCTAATCTACTACCCTTGTTAGTTTTATATTCAAATGTAAATTCTTGCCTTGGCGTATTTAAATATCTATATACGTCTGTAAATTTGTGTTTTTTCATGAAGTTTTCTATTTCCGGTTTGAACCTAATGTCATTTGTTGTTAATTCCCCTGCTCTACCTATATTATCCCAACCCAGTTAAAATCCCCACCTAGTATTACATTTTCCACAGAGTATTTTTCTAAGTATTTTGTTAATTTTCCCAAAAATTCTGGTTTGTGATATTTATTTGCAAGCATGTATAAGTTTATGAAATGTATGTTTTCAATTACTATGTGTAGCAATCTACCTTTAAAATATTTACTTTCATCTATCCTTTCCCAGTTTCTCCCCCTTTTGTTTTTTTATTAGAGTAGCCACTCCCCCTTTTATATCCTTCCCTTCGTAATCATTCCCGCTTAGCTGGTCCTCGCATAAGGCTTTTAAATCATAAGTAAAACCATTATGTGTCTCCTGTATGAATGATATGTCATAAATCAAATCATTTCCAAATTTTGAGAGTTTATCCTTATTGATTCCATTTACATTTATTGACAAAAGTTTTTTCCCTCCATTTTTGTCTCCTGCAGGTTGCCGCAGTAATGGTTATAGTTAAACTTCTTTTTATATTATTCTTCTAGAGCGTATATTTCCCAACAGTGGGTTTCGAATTTATTTTAATTTGTTACTATTTGGGGGCATTGGTCTCCCCCCTCCCCCCAGAAATGCTGTTGAGAGAGGTTTCTTCCCCCGTTGTAATACTTTCTGTCTTATTTGTTTCGTCTATTGTGTTTTCCATTGTGCTGTCAGTCATTTTCGTGTCTTGTGTGTCCTGTGTGTCACTTTCGTATTCTGTTTCCGTTTCAAATTTTTCTTCTTCGTCGTCGTCCTCGTCATCATTTTCATGTTCGCTTTCTATTTCGCTTTCTAACTCGCTTTCCTCTTTTCCTCCTTCTGCTCTTTTCTTTTTTAGTTGGGTTTTTAGCATCATGGTCTCGTTTCTTTCGTGGACTGCGTTCGGTGTGTGCTTATTTTCACATGTCACACTCCCCCTCTTTCTCTTGGGGTGATTCCAATCCTGAATCAGCTTTCCTTTTTTTCCGATTCATTTTTGGAAAGGAGTAGATGCTAACGGTTTTATTCCTATCAGGTCATTGTCTCCCTTCTCTGTTAGACTTTCTCTTTCCTCTTGTATATCCTCCTCTCGTAGCCCCTCAAACCTGTTTCTTAGTGTCAATGGCTCTTATTTGGCCGGGGTTTTCGACTTTCGTGTTTTATTTGGACTCAAAATGTGTTCCCATTCTGGGTTTTTTTTGTGTATCCTCTGATCTCAGTCAAATCAATTGCCGGTAGGGAGTTTGATTTGTCATTGACGTCCTCATTGTTGTTATTTTCGTTGTTTCCGTTCTTTTCTTTTTCTGATCTAATTTGTTTTGTGAGGGTTATTATCTGGTCTTGTGGGTCCATAGTTTGGAAGTCTGTCGGTGTAGCAACCTTGCTTGTGTACGTGGAAGTATTTGGTGCTGCGGTCGCTGTTGTTGGACAGGGGCACTCTCTGGGTCCATGGCCTGTTTGAAAACATCTTGGGCACTTTCTATCATGCTCTTCAATCTGAATCCAAGTACGTAAAAGTACATTGGAATTTTTTTTGCATCTTCTTTAGCCACGTAGATTACTCTGACACCATATTTTATTGGGGCGAAGTCCCATATTGTTGCCATTTTATGGGTTATTACTTTGGCATGGAACTTTGTCTCTACTTTCTGCACTACTTCTTCGTTGTTACTTCAAGTGGGAGACCCATAATGTGTACTTCAATTGCCCTGGACTTTACGTCACGCACGAACGGTTCTGTCAGTCTTACTGTCGCTGTCATTCCCTTGATTTCAATGGTCGCCATGTCAAGTAAAGGGGTTGGGTATTTGGGGTAAATGACGTACTTATTGTACCCCCCATTTTGTACACCATCTATTTTGCCTATATCAAGCCCCATCGTATGGAGTGCCATCAGGATTTCTCCTTGTTTTGGCACAGTGGCTACATTACCAAAGTCTTGTGTCTGGCACCCTTCCGGGTGGCACACTATTAACTTTCTATCTTCCACTCTAGTATTGAAATATTGATTGAGTTTCGACCCTCTCGTTACCGCTCTAGCGGACATTGTTTCAGCCTCAACTGATTCCATTTTAAGTATTTGAGCTGTTTTCACAAAACTCAAGGTCTCACATCGCTAATGGTATTTCCCTGTCTAAGAAATCTATAATGCTACAAAAATTGGCGGTCACGCCCTACAGAAATTGTTGACAAGGTATTTACTAATCCCTTGCAGAAACATTTACCTACAATCCCTCAAGGGAGTGAAGGTCATTAATGCAACAAATGAAAAATACAACAAAATACAATTAGTGCATCGTTTCCCAACTGGGATACGAACACAAAAACATCACAATGAAAAAGGGAAAATGAAAATAAGGAAAAAAGGGTGTAAAGCAATTAGTATACTAGTCTCTTACCACACTACACATCCTTAAAAAGTAATTCATGTTACCTTCTTTTGTACTATTCGCACCCTGTTTTGTTCGTGCCATGGCAAGTGTTTGAGTAAAATCAAATATTTGAAATCGCACTACTTTCGCTTCTCAGTAATGAGTGTCAGAATCTTAAATTCTTACTAGTCACTGAGTGCATCTGCAATCTGTACCAAGTAAATTAGCGGTTTTTAGAATGTAAGGCTGTTCCTGTAAATAATCTGTGCCAATTGAATCACTGGCAATACGAATGTGCTACCGTCAGCACGGCTGTTCCTGTATATAACCTGTGCCAATTGAATGAATGGAAATAAGAATGTGCTACTGTCAGTACGACTGTCCTTGTATATAACCTGGTCCAATTGAATCAATGGAAATAAGAATGTGCTACCGTCTGGGCAGTGGCAGATGCTTTATCTGCTCGGGAAATGGACGCACCCGCCCATCCACGAGTCTCCTGCTGCCTTGCAGGTCGGCTTTGGTTAGCCAAAAGCTAAGGGAGTAAACCCTATAAGAAAATCCGGAGTGGAGACCCTAAGGCAGCTAGACGATGTACTACATCCACTTCTGGCAACTCCTTGGTCTGGAGAAGGATGGGCTCCGCCAGACGACTCTTGCCCAAGACACACTGATAATGCTGGACAAATCTGAACTTACCATACCGGATCGGTCGTCGCCCGGGTCAACAAGGACAGCGCCTGCCGTTGTCCACCAGGACGGAGGTGACAAGTGTGCTGGTACTCTGCATAAAATCAGAGCGAGAGACAGCATTGCCATCGCCACCTGGAACATTAGAACTCTGGCGCAAATTGGAAGACTCCAAGAGTTGACACATGAGCTTGAACACTACACATGGCACATTCTGGGACTCTGTGAAGTTAGATGGAAAGCCCTAGGTGAACACCAAACCGAAGATGGGCATATATTATAATATAGTGGAGAGTGTGACAAGTCCATAAATGGAGTAGGTTTCCTTGTAAACAAAGCCATCAAGGGATATGTGCTTGAATGCTGCCCCATATCTAGCAGAATCATTTCCATTCGTCTGAAAGCATCTCCCTTTAATATCACAATTATCCAAGTTTATGCTACAACTACCGATCATGATGATGAAGAAATAGAGGAGTTTTACAACAAACTACAGGGTGTTCTGAATATGGTCAGTAAAAAAGACATCCTCGTCATCCAAGGAGACTGGAATGCCAAAGTTGGCAAAGATGCTCTAAAAGACTGTGAAGAACATTGTGGACCTTCTTGCAATGAGCTTACTAATGAAAGAGGGAGACGGCTGCTCGAGTTCGCAATCTACAACAACTTGGTACTAGCCAACACCCTGGGACAACATAAAGCTTCACGATGCTGGACATGGCACGCACCAAATGGAACTCATCACAACCAGATCGACTACATACTGGTTCAAAACCGTTACCGATCTGGCATCAATAGAGCAAAAACAAGGACATTCCCAGGTGCTGATGTTGGGAGTGATCACGACCTCGTGATTATGAACTTCCGAGTGAGGCTGAAGAAAATTAACAAGCCAAAGAACATCAGGCTCAAATTCAACCTTGAACAACTGAAGGACCCTAACATCTGCAAGTCATTCCACTCAATTGGAGGAAAATTTGCTCCACTCCTTGTGATGGATGGTGATGTCAAAGGGATGACAGACACCTTCAACACAGTCATGACAGCAGCTGCCAAGGACATCATTGGCCTCCATCGCCCGAAGAAAAAACCCTGGGAGACAGAAGAGATTCTAAAGTTGTGTTATGCCCGAAGAGAACTCAAAAACACCAGACACACAACAGAGGCAATGGAGTACCGAGAAATAAACAAGAATATCAGAAAATAAACTTGAAGAAAGCAAAAGAAGATTGGATTGGACAAAAGTGCACAGAAATATAGAGCAGTCTGATAAAGAATAACAGCAAAAAGGCATTCCAAATTGTGAAAGACCTCACCAGGCAGAAACAACCAAGAGTCAGTACCATTCATGACAAAAATGGAAAATGCCTCACAGAAGCGAGTGACATTGTAGAAAGATGGACTGAGTATTGCAAAGAACTCTACAACCATCAGTCCACAGGAGACCCAGAGGTGCTTAAAGTTCCAAACTCCTCAAATGATGATGACTTCCCCATTCTCAAAGAAGAGGTGGAGTCAGCAATAAGAGCACTGAAGAATGGGAAGGCAGCTGGAGTAGACAACATCCCAGCTGAACTTATCAAGAATGGTAGCTCAGTGAAAGAGCTACTAACAAAAATCTGCAACAAGATCTGGCAGACAGGTGAATGGCCAACACAATGGATCCAATCAATGATTATAACACTCCCCAAAAAAGGCAATCTCCAGCTGTGCCAAAATTACAGAACTATCAGTTTGATCAGCCATGCTAGTAAGGTAATGCTGAAGATCATCTTGAACAGACTGAAACCACAAGCAGAAGAAATAATCGCTGAAGAACAGGCCGGGTTCCGGAGTGGAAGAAGTGTAACAAGATAACCGGGTGGGATATTTCGGATTAACAACAGAACACGTTTTGACGACACAGATATATGGTTTAATGTGGCGATTTATATGAGTAGTGGATTATGAAGATGTGTGCGTATTTATAATCCAAATATTGGATCTATTTAACAAAAAAACGCACAGTTTCAAAGATGAAAAAAATATACAAATAAATTTAGGTCAGTAACCCTAAAACACAGGATAAATGATTTCACAAATGATTCAATAATGGAAAGATGAATATAGTTCACTCAAATAGTAAACAATTTAAGTCTTTACACATAGTAAAAAAAATGTATTCGCTCAGGTAGCGAAATTATGTCACTAAACAAGAACGGATATACAATCTATCCTTCCAGTCCTGAATAATACACTGGGTCTTACTAACCCACAATTAGCATACAGCTAAAAATACATGTGTGGAGATGCACTCCGTCACCCGTGCACCTTATCCGCTCCACAGCTCCTCTGAATCAATTTCACAACCAATATAGACTCCGGACCCTCGGAATACTATGATCACTTGAAACATTAGACCCTCCGGACACTTGAAATATTAGACCCTCCGGACCCCCTGGTCCTTTGACGGCTCTACAGCTGGGTCACCTTAGTCCCTCTGGACACTCCGGACGCTAGACATTAGACGCTCCGGCACCTTAAACGCTCCGGACACACGGACGTTTCTACCCTCTGACAACACCGGACACCCCGGATATTCCTACCATCAAAAACTCAGCCCTACAGCTGGAGTTGTGCGAATCCTTTTAGCAGGCCGCTTGCTGACAAAACCATTAGTATTGTCCCGAAATGATCCCACTTCTGACACCATTTGTCTTCAAATGGGGGCAATTTTGGACCTCTCAGTTTAACATCATGTTCCCCCTCTTTTTTAGCTTGCAATAGCTCAGAATTTCTTAGATGTTCCCTCTCCCGATTTCTATCTTCCATCTCTAAAGTTTCTAACCTTACCTGTTTTTCCCTTTCTAACTTCTCCCTGTCTGCTTCCCTTTCCCATTCTATCCTTTCCCTCTCAGCCTGTTTCTCTAGTTCTATCTTACCCTTCTCTAATTCTATCATTTCCTTCTGGGTTTCCCTTTTTTCCCTTTCTAATTCCCTCCCAGCCTGTTTCTCTAGTTCTATCATTTCCTTCTGGGTTCTGTGTGAAAAGTACTCGCAACACCGACAAGACATCTATCATGTGTTGATTTCAAAAACGCCTTTGACAGAGTGTGGCATGAGGCATTGTGGGCCAGAATGAAGAAGTATAACATGGGTCAAAAGTTAAGCAATACCATCAAGCAGCTATACGCCAAGGCTACCAGTGCAGTAATTGCCCAAGGTTATGTGGGGGACTGGTTCCAGACAACAGTGGGAGTGTGTCAAGGCTGTCTCCTGTCACCCACGCTTTTCAACATCTACTTAGAGCGCATCATAAGCGAAGCCCTGGAAAACCACTGTGGGACAGTCAGCATTGGAGGGCATAACATCACCAACCTCCGCTTTGCAGACGACATTGATGGGCTGGCAGGCAGTGAAGACGAGATTGCCACCTTAGTGAAGAACCTGGATGAAATATCTTCCAGATTTGACACGGAGATAAGTGCTGAGAAGACAAAGCTGATGACAAATAGTAGCAAACAAATCTCAGCCAAGATTAAAGTCAGAGGACATGAACTGGAAACTGTGAGCCAGTTCAGATATATCTTGGTTCCATAATAACCGAAGAGGGATCAAGAGCAGAAATGTTGTCAAGAGCAGCACAAACAATGGCAGGTATGTCAAAGCTAAGACCCATCTGGAGAGACAAGAATATCTGTCTGAAAACTAAAATCAGACTATTGCGAGCTCTAGTCATCTCAGTCTTTTTGTACTTATGTGAGGCCTGGACCCTGACAGCAGAATTACAAGGAAGAATCCAGTCACTTGAAATTAGATGCTACAGAACCATCCTTGGCATCTCTTCATGGACCACATCACAAATGAAGAAGTGCGTAACACCATCAGGCGCGAAGTAGGCCAATATAAGGACCTCCTCACCACCGTCAAAAAGAGAAAGCTGAAATGGTATGGCCATGCCACTAGGGCCAACAGTCTATCCACAACAGTCCTGCAGGGCAGCATCCAGGGTGGCAGAAGGAGAGGTAGACAGAGAAAAAAGTGGACTGACAACATCACAGAATGGACCAGGAAAGGTTTTGCGGAAACACAGGCATTTTCACATGATCGAGACAAGTGGAGGGAACTGGTCAGATGTTCAGCAGCACAGTGCCTCGACGACCTCACTAGGTCATGAGACTGATGATGATGATGATGATGATGATGATGATGAACGTCAGGTTGGCTGTTCCATTATATAAGCCACAAGTCCCCACACACACACACACACACAGTTAATCTGCCCCTACTCAAAAATCAGAAACTCTGAAAGCATGCTGAGGGATTGATACATTCTTCATATTCAATACTCACTGTAGAAGCCAGAGAAACTTAGAAATTAACATCTGAAATAGCACATGAATATTGTGATCATACTTTTTCTTTCCTTTACGAATGTTTGCTAAATAACGAGGGGTCAATGAAGCTAGAGTCCGGACGTTTTTTATAGGAATTTAACAACCAACACTTCTTTGGTAGTTAAATACGTGAATTCGTAACCATATTTTAGTCAAGTCAAAATACACACGGGTTACTGAGAAGCAGACAAGATGAGAACTCCACTTAACGTGTATTGTTATTTGTATCGTTGTGAATGAATAATACGTATTACAGCAAGAGAGCAAACCATATTTCTCTACTCTGAATATTTCTCTCTTCTGTGCGATTCGATTTTATATTTTTAAGAATAAACACAAACAATGCGAAAGTATAGACCCTTTTCTCTTGGGCTGCGGCCGGGGAAAAGAATAAGTATAACACATCAGGGTATCAATGGCACGTGCCACTGGATATCGATTGATGTGTACAATGGTATGGATACATAGTCCAACAATGTTCTGGACACATTTTGATGTATGATATAGGGATCATGTACATTTGCCAGAACACGATGGAAGGGTTGGAGCCCAAGGATTCGTAATCTTCACAGAACCCTCTGGCAAACTGTTTTGCACAGCAAAGTGTATTATTATCATTATTTTCGTTATTATTATTATTATTATTATTGTTGTTGTTGTTGTTGTTTTTGTTGTTGTTGCTGCTGCTGCGTTGTTTTTGATGTTGTTATGCATATCTGATTTAATTATATCTGATCTAATATATATTTATTTCAATTTAATTGTTTGTTTGTCAGTTTTAAATATTTTATTTTTCATTAGATGATATTGTAATGTAAATTTATTCACGAGATATGATACTTTTTCCAGAAAATAGTTTGACCTTGACTGTTCGTTTTAGTAAACACCATGTGTTGATCTAGATCATGACCTTAATTCAAAATTAGTAGCAACCACGTAAATAAGTTCTATTTTTATTTTGAAATGATTGGTTGTTGTCCAGGTCATAGTGGGACTACTGATTTAAGATGTAAACAATTTTATTTTTTACTTTTTTATATAGCAAAATGATTGGTTTTCGTCAGGGCCACATACGCTCCGGTGGCCTAATGGTTAGAGCGTCCGTCTCGGAAGCGGGAGGTCGTGTGTTCGAACCCCGACCGAGTCGTACTAAAGACTGACAAAAATGGTACTAACAGCTGCCTCGCTAGGCGATCAGCATTAAGAAGTTAGTGTTAGGACTGATCGGCCTGGTGTCAGGATAATGTGACTGGGTGGGACATCGTGCTACGTGTCTGCGGCATGATACCCCAGTGCTAGACATCACTATAAACTGCCACACTGCAGACATCGTAGCGATATGACTGAAAAATTGTTAAAGCTACGTTAAAAATCCTAATCACACACATACACACACACACACACACACACACACGCCACACTGGGTGTACGTGATCTTTAACAAGTAAATAATTTCGACGATGTTCTGGAACATGATCACGCAACCCCGTTTTTGCGTTTTAGAATACGATATAACCTTTGTTTTGGAGAGGTATTCTCAGTAGTTAGGCTTTTACACTGGAAGTTGTATGTTGTGTTGTTTGGAGTTATTTCATATTACTTGGATTCAAAAGGATTCTTTTTTTTCTTCTGGGAAATAAGTGTGCTCATATGAAACTGTTGAAGAAGGACAGCTTTTATAAACATTTATTCAGATTTCCCAAACCGGACTGATATTTCTTGTTTCTACAAGGAGCTGTAGACATCAACACTACAGATTGCAGCATACGTCATCATCTTCCATCTTGGATTATTCGTCGCGACTCGAACTTGAAATCATTAGTACATTTTGTTATTAGGACTTTAAAAAAATTATTAGTGGATTATTCTTGGATTATTTTTGGATTTGACTATTAAAACCGTAAGTGCGTATTTTTTTATTTTTACAGAATTTTCCCGGGAAATAAATTAATATATTTTTTCAAAGCTTGTTGTTTTCACTCTTTCTTGTGTTACTGTTTATTCGAGCCTAAACACGTAACATAAGAATGTTATTATTTTGACGTGGTCATTCAATACATAAATTAGTTACCACAACTGGGTTGTTTACAAGCACAAATCACGTATGTGCTATTTTTACTTTCGAGTACAGCTGACGTCGCAACAAGTACCATCCTGGCCCAAAATCCCAACACCTACTAAGTTCTGAGACTGAAGTTTCAGTTTCAGTCAATCAAATCTGATGTTCTACATGTAAAGACTCCTTTGATTGGTAGACAAAAAAAAATCCGGTTTAAATTGGAAGGGTTTATATTCTCTGGAACTGATCATGCAAGAATTAACATTAGCGACAATCAATACGCACGCTTGACATTTTAAAATAACTAATCTCTACAAACGAAAATTAAGAGCTTTTGTGGTTTAAATATATCATCGTTAAAACAGATATATGACAGCATAAGATATCAAATGTCGAAAAAAAACACATTAGTACCCATAAATCGGGTGGGAGGAGAGGGAATTCAATAGATTTGATCGACTATAAAACTTTTGGGTTTGAGTTGTAAATGAAATAGTTCCATATTTATCACTCTAGCGTGAAAACATCACTTTTACATCCCTCTTGCTAGCTATAGGGTATTTGTGTACTTGTTAAATTCGATTTTATTTAATTTGAAACCTCGTGCAGTTGCTGAGGTTGTTGTCATAAACCTAATTTTGTAACACTTACAAATAGTTACTCCTAATGATATGCCAAACCACATACCATTTACTCCAGAAATTCCAGAGAAACTTGTTAAATACCAATAAGTGCATAGGTAACGTCAATTATTGGTTAGAATTTGAATGATGATAATGATGTGTATGTATGTATGTATGTATGTATGTATGTATGTATGTATGTATGTATGTATGTGTATGTATGCATATATGTATGTATGTATACATATACATACATGTGTGTGTATATATATATATATATATATATATATATATATATATATATATATATATATATATATATATATATATATATATATATATGTATGTATGTATGTATGTATGTATGTATGTGTGTGTCCTTAATTTGCTTAATTTGCATTCGTAAGTCACTTATTTTTACTTGCCTGTCTGAAAAAGGATTACGCTTTAATTCCGATGATGTGTTATCCCGGGAATTTTTTTGAGGGCTTGTGTTGGCGGGGTGTCGCGCGTGGAGGTAATTATCCTGTACGACAACAATTATAAAAACGAATTAATCTTATCTTGTCTGTACAGTTGGTGGAGGAAGATCGTTTCACTCAGTATATAGAGCAACATGTTACATTAATATAAAATGCATCTAATTTCGCTATAACAAATCTAATAAGGAAGTTTATTTGATAAATGTTGTGCAAACATTTTCTATTTAGTATTGTCCATCACCGAGAATAACCCTCAGACAGAATAAAGTTACATATAATGCAGGCCAGACGTATTCGAACAATCTGTATTAATTAAGGCGGTAGTCAAACACATGATCAAGGCCTGGGCGGTAGTCAAACACATGATCAAGGCCTAGCCAGTAGTCAAACACATGAACAGGGGCTAGGCAGTGGTCAAACAGTGTATATTAGTTAGGGCGGTAGTCAAACAAGTGAAACGGGCCTATGCACTAGTGAAACATAAAAAAAGCCTTGGCAGCAATCAAACATATGAGCAGGGTAAACACATAAACAGGGCATATGCAACAGTCAAAAAATCATTCTAGCTAAGGTAGTGTTCAAACACAAGAATATTACTTAGGCAGTAGTCAAACAGGACCAAAGCTGTAGTCAAGCACATGCAAAGGGTCTAGGCAGTAGTAAAATTCATGAATCTGGCCTAAGCAGTAGTCAAACACATGAATATGTCCTATGCATTAGTCTAACACATGCACAGGGCCTCGGCAGTAGTCAAACACATGGACATGGCATAGGCAGTAGTCAAGCACACGAACATGTCCTAGACAGTAGTCTAATACATGCACAGGGCCTAGAGGTAGTAATCAAACAAGTCTACTTATCCTAGACAGAAGTCTAACACATAAACAGTGCCTAGGCTGTAATAAAAAAAAAACGGGAACAGGATCTGGACAGTAGTCAAGCATATGAACAAGGTCACATTTTTTTAATTATTACATTACTCATCGCGTTCTAATTTTACTTGATATTTTGTTATTATTTGACACATTGTGGTTTGTGTATCACTCTTGGGCAGATATTACAGTGTGAACTAAAACAAAACTACGGGTTAAGTAGTTCTGCCAGCTAGGCTGTTCCTTTACGTTTCCTCCTCGGTTTATTACGATATAATAAAAAAAAACAGTTCACTCCATATAGTTTAAATTACTGAGAGTTTCATTTTGTGTCAGTGAACAACTTACAAGAGCAATATTTAACTATATAGAGACACACAAGGAGTTAAACTTTTCAAGATCTTCTGGATAACATTTTTAAACATTTCAAATATGTGTTTGTGTGTGTCTGTGTGTGTGTGTGTGTTGTTGGATTTAACGCCATTTTTCAGCACACGATAGGCTATACATGGCGGCCAGTATTAATGGTGGAGGAAGAACCCGGGAAAACCCCGGAAAGAACCACCGACCCACGAGAAGCTACTGGCAAGCTTTCTCACATACCAACATTGGCTGAACCCGAGACTCGAACCCACGCAGACAGAGGTGAGATGGCAATGATCCGTAACGGAGAGCGCTTTAGACCACTGGGCCACTCGGGGCCCCTGTGTGTGTGTGCGTGTGATTTGGATTTTGAACGTACCATTAAAAATTTTCTCAATCATATCTCAGTGCGGCAATTTATAGTGACGATCTTACCACTTAGGTCACCGGAGCGGTCAAGAATGGCGAGCAGTATTCCATATCAATGTAATTGTTCAAATAAGTATCAAACTCCACCGTCTAGGCTGAAACTGGCTTATAATAATCTACTGCGTATGAAAGAGATATTCTCAATGTCGGTCTAAATTAAATAGGTATCGGGTGAGGAAACCAATTTATTGTGACAGCTGGGATATGAATTGTTTCCAGTACTTTTGGTCTATATGCATCAGACTTTGTTGTATCATCTTTTACCCATATTTGACATATCATACCACAGACAATAAGCAAATTGAAAATCTTCGTTATAAAAGCGATTTTCAAAAATATCATATATTGTGCAGAAGTTTCATATACTTGTCTGAAAATAAGATTTCAATATGGAATTGCATGAAATCGTGAAATTGTGTTGATACGGTTTATTTAGCTGTCTCGCTATTACCGAGAAAGCTCTGCTGATCTGTATTTTTGTTTATTGTTATAGAAGTTTTCTACTATTAAACAACACAGAATCTTCTTTTTTCTTTATTTATTTTTTTGCTTTTTGTTTTTGTTCTCTTAAATAGTTTTTTTTATTTCTTCTCTATATAACTCATGGATCTAGAAAACCACCTGTGATTGAAGTATGTGATATTTCGGCACATTCCAGAATGTCTACATCGTGCTTGTTCAATATGTCCACGTAAAAAGGAGTCATTTTCAGAGTTAGGACGATCCCGGCTTACAAGGTCAAACGTCATCATGTAATAAAATGTCTCACGTGGACCTATCTCTAACCCTGTAACACGATGATTAACTCAGTCGATCTACTTTTAATCCTTGGTTGATTAAACTCAGTCATCATTTCCACGGTAGACGTTTTCCCATCGTAGTTTAACATAAAAACAACGATACAGTAGTCTTGGGAAACCGATGTCATTATCTACATTAAAGCAGATATATTCTGGTGAGAGGTATACCGATGAACTATCGCGTTGTAAGCCGTCCGTACACATCTACCGGTAGCTTGATAACGGTCATCGTTCCGGACAACGGGTGCTGTTTAGATATAAACCTGCAAACTATGGTGTTCCTTTGATAACCTTTCGATGATATTGTCCTGAAATCTTTTTAATATCACACATAATATATATTCTTAAGTAAATAAAGGGATAATATCTGACCGAATATTGGTGGACGTACACGTGTTCAGTGTAACGACTTTTCATTTGTGGATGATGAGGCAAATGTCAATAGCAAAATCGATATCGTTTTGCATATCTCAACGTGGATCTGCTGTAATCTTTGTTTTCGTGAATATAGGGAATTCTGAAACGTTTAGATAAGACAAGCAGTGAGATCTATGATTTGAAGGTGTGTTGTAAAACGAATTTCAATCATTGTGTACCTAATTACATTCATACGAAGAGCTTAGACAGACTTCTGATGTCCCTCTCACAACCAAATTATTATTACGCCCTTAATAAACAAAGGGTGAAGTGCCGTGTTCTTAATTTCGACCACCAATGGTGAAATTAACGATGCAGTAAATTGTTATGTTTAATACGTCGAGTATTGATAAATACTACTTTGAAATTTCAGAATTTCATAAAAACAATTGTGTCTGTACCCAATAGCGAAAGATGTATAAATGATTATAAACGGCCAGCATGAAAGGGACTTGTGAATCTTTTTCGACTGGATAGGTAAGGATTTACCTTGATGTTGGTAAATACCCTACATATCTTTTGACAAATGATTCTGAATTCATGCAATGATTGGTAAGGATGAAACGTTCATTTCAGATGCACTAGTGTTAGAAGCGAGTCAAGAAACTACATCTTTATGAAAGCTCCGGTTTTAACATTCTTGTAATGCTGGACTGACACGAAGAATTATAAATCGCAATCGAACGGACATGAATTGTTCGTGATAATCGTTAAAAATACACTAAGTATATAAATAAGAATTTATATGTGCAGTGACATTAAATACCATATTGACAGACTGTCAAACGTTAAAACTAAAGCTAGGCATGGATGGTCATTAGAGTTCCTGCCGATCTGAAGTCGAGGCTCAAATTCCTTCATGGTTACTATATGTTGGAGCACATAACTATACTCATATAAAGGGAATGATTCAGGGTGTGAGATGTTTCTTAATAATTGCAGTTCAACCCAAACATTGGGAACAAGAAGGTATATTATCTTTTTGAGTATCAGTCTCTGATTCACTGACATATCCCACATATAGTGAATTCTAGAACTGATTTCTGATTGCTTAGAGAATGTTTAGTAGTAGTAGAAGTAGTAGTAGTAGTAGTGGCCCCAGTAAGATTTGTAATCTATAGACATGCCAAGATAAACAGACTTATTTACGGTAGCATATCAAATACGTACAGGTTGCAGTTTATATACCATTTGATACTGTGGGTCAAACAAAGGGGCGAACTCAAGTGACTCATTGGCGAGACCACTGTATTCAAGAATCCAAACATCTATTGTTGCATAGCCAGTGTTATTAAATAAGAAATCATATATTAATCTCTTTCCAGAAAATCAAAGTCAAATGTTATTCTAATTGATTCATGTCGAAACTGCGCATTAAAAACACAATATGTGGTGACGTACATATCATCATGATATACTTATTATGTTGTGATGTTACGTGTCAACCTAACGTACTGGATCATGTTGTTGTTTAGCAACATCCAATTAGTGTTAGTAAGTTAACACTTTATTTTATTTTCCAACGCAGTGCATTTACGTAGATAGTCACAGTCTGGGTTTTTCCTAACGTCCGATGTTGTGGTCAAATATTGTTTAAGACTTGTTTTTCAAATATATATTCAAAGAAATTAAATGTATTAATAAGCAAATATGGGTAAATAACAAATGTATTATAATACATGTGTTTGCATGTGTGATTTCATGTAATGTACAGTGACATTGCAAGGTTCGCCCCTTGTACTTCCGGTCATGGTCACAATATTCAACGGTAGAAACATAGTCATATCGTGTGTGTGTGTGTGTGTGTGTGTATTTAACCTGCTAAGCCTTACTGCATACATTCTTTATAATATGTCGACCACTTTGTAAGTGTACTGTCAATTAAAAGAATATAGTTTTCTTTATCTTGTCCATGTACATATATAACGAGTATTTCAACTGTGGATCTTGGCTGATTCGGGTCAGATGTTTCCCGTCCTTAAATATACATTCAGTAAAGCATATAATGAAATCACTGTCTCAATAAATGAGTATTTATGGCCGAACGATCGATTGGAGCACACTTTCGAGCATCAAACCTTCTTTTACAGAAAACGCCTTTATATAGATTAATCTATTTAAAATGAACCTGCTCTCAAAATATTACACTGATTTTGAGAGAGTTGCCTGACATCCGGATTTAGTCTTTTTTAAACGAAAATCAAATGTTCTAAGAAGCCTGCAATTTTCTCTTTAGAACTGCGAGAAAATTTACTTGAACAGTAATTTGTCAGTGCCATTTTCCTAGCATTAATTTTGATTATTGTTATACGTGCAATGAGTGTTTATAACTGCAGCCACACTTTGTATGCCATTCGGAATGAAAACTCACATTTTGTTAAATTTGGCAATGCTGATGAATAGGCTCATAATCGGCGAGTAACTGAGGCCACCTCTTTGCCGTGGGATGCGTCCCTTAATGATGTTTCAGCTAAGAAGGTCTTTGACCCTTTAAAGGGTGCGGCTCATACGGAAAATTTGAACATTGTATTTTAGGACTGCTAATACTAACTTGCTTTTAATTGTTTTACATGTCATTAGTGGTTCCGCTGCAACGTCTTGCAAGTTGTCCTGATATAGATTTATGGTGATTGTATGGCAAGGTTTTCGACCTTCCATTTGTAACATCTCAACTTGTGCTAGACTCTACAGGCATTGTCGGCTAAAATGCTATTTAGTAGCGTCCCTGGGTTGCTACAGACAACAGTTCTGTATTAGTTCCTATCCTCCCTACCATCCGAACCCACAAAACAACATTAAAAAATATATAAAGTATAAGGTTTGTGAATAATGTCCATGTTAGAATAAGACTAAGGTAAAATACTATGAAACTTTCAGCTAAAAAATATATACTGCGCCATTCAGTACAGTTAAATTTCGTGTGGCTGGATAGTATATTTCCTCCAGTATGCACAAAATTTGCGTCATTAAATACAGTTAAATCCCACGTGGCTAAATAGTGAATTTCCACTAGTACGCGTACAAGTTGTGCCATTCAGTACAGTTAAATCCTACGTGACTAGATAGTGAATTTCCTATAGTACCCGTAAAATCTGCGCCATTCAGTACAGTTAAATCCGGTGTGGCTAGATGGTGAATTTTCTCTAGTATGCGTAAAATTGGCACCATTCAGTACAGTTAAATCAAGTTTTTCTAGATAGTGAATTTCCACTAGTACGCGTAAAATTTGCACCATTCAATACAGTTTAAGTCCCGTGTGGCTAGATAGTGAATTTCCCCTTGTATTTCTCCTCTAATGCCAGTCAGTACATTTGAATCTCGTTTGGTAGTATAATCAATTTGCACAATAACTTACCTTTTCTTTTTCTTTTCTTCAAAATAGCGGACTCGTTAAATTAGGATTTTTGACGCATTTGTGTTTCTGCATAAAAGATACTGACTTTGAACATTATTTTATAAAATATTTCATAACTCAAAAAAAGTATACATAATGATATGATGCAATTCCCCAAAGTGTTTAAATAATTTAGGCAAAAACAATTTATGGAAAAGAAGATCTACTCTGTGATGTTTGTCTTAACAGAAAGTATTGTGTACTTTGTCGCCAAATAGTTGAATGTTATACAAAAGACCCAATAATAATTTTAGTTTACGGGAAAAATGACAGTGAGTCATTTGTTCTTGTAGAAATGGTCAATGTCGTTTCCAGACAAACAGTTGTATTCATATCTCTTGACAGAATGATAAAAGGGTTATATATTTGATGCCATAATTCATCTTTAGAGGAACGATGCAAAAATAGATTGGCTGCAATAGCTTCTTTCTGATTATCTTTGATGTCAAACTTGCCTCTAAATTGATAAACTTTTCTCACGCTGATTTGCCAATCAATATGCAATGCAGCCTTATTGACGAAGGGTTATCAAACAATTGGAGTCCTAGAATATCTTTAAGTGTTCCGCTCTGACATCTTGTTATAGTATAAGTGATATTGTCAATAATGTCGCAACGTTGGAACAGAAATTCAAACAGCTTTGAGTCGATAGTCGATTGATTCAAAATTTAACTGAAGACTGAATTAAAGAGGTAATGAATATTTAGATTTATAAAAGAAATTAGTAAGAAAAAATTGGCTAAAAGGCCTTCACCTTGCTAAAATATTCAGGGTATGTATACTACAATGATATCATAAGCAAGGTATATCTCTTCTAGCAAAACTAGAACAAAGCAACTCGCTACAAAAATGATATTGCAATTTTTCAGTCATATTTAAATAGTAGCAATACATTACTCTCCTCGCATTTTTTGTGCGCGATAACTAATCTGATAATATACTGGGTCCGTAAACTGAACTCACTCCTGCTAAAATCAGATATTATTAAACAAAATTATCCCAAATTATTTAGTTTCCTCGCAGAATAAGAGGGAAGTTATCTTTGAATTTAAAGTAAAAATGACGTTCAGCAACAATTCACTGCAGTTAAATACATAATTAGATATGATATTTATAACTTAATAAAGGTAATTCTTAATGAAGCCAGGGGTGGATCCAGAAGCACATTTGGGTTGAAGAGAGGGGCGTAAATAATCAGACAAGGGATTTGTGAAAGCTTCTGGATCTCACTGCTATCCAGGGCATATATTTAACCACCTAACTGAAGTTTACTCCAGGAAATGTCTCGTTTGTTTTTCCCTTAATTTTAGATTAGCGCGGCGATAACTATATCTTCTCACCCCCACCGCCACCTTTATTAGCCCGAATATTTACAAACATTTAATAAGCTTAATGAAATACCATCTGTATTTGAGTTCAAAGAAAAGTTGCAGTCCATTATCGTTTTGGTGAATGAGACCTGATTTGTGTTTACACTGGACGTAAATAACATAATTCGAGATTAATTTCGGCATCGTAGCAGAGCTGGCGTTGGAGATATTCGTATTCATTCCGTCGCCAAGAGGTCTACATTCTCTGCAGACTATTGAAAATTTGCCCGAATCTCTCCTCGGCCCATAAACAATAAAGACTATTATCAGTATAATCCAGTTTGCTTTGTTGGTACATTAGACAAAATGACTTATTTTGTCTACAAAATGTAACCGAATTGGCGACTATAAATTAATTGGCCGATGGCAAATTTCAAATATTTCCGCAAAATGTGTGCAAGTTGTTTGTCTTAACAACGGTTTAAACTAGATTCGATTGCTTTATAGTGATATGGTCACGTCAAAAGCATTTAGGAAAGAACGAGACTGGAAATTAATAGCTACCAAATGATCTACATTCAATCAGTGTATACATTCTATACGACATTTCCTAATGGGCCTGCACACATATCTTCCAATCTAGTAAAATAAATCAATATATATCCTCTTTGGGGTAGTGTAATTTATAAATATAAATATATCGCATCCATCTGATCTCCCTATAACGTATTTACGGTTTCGTAATATTATATATAAACATTATCATAATTATCTAACCTGTGTGATAATATTATTTATTCGTACTTAGTAAAAACGTCTGTAAATAGAGAGAGAGAGAGACAGAGAGAGGGCCAGACAGATATGTACTAGACATAACGGTAAGTGAGATCCATAAATTTCACAAGATAACTTTCATTAATATTAACATACTTTTTTATAATTACGACTCAATAAAATTAACATACATGATGGAGAAGTTTTAATTCGTACTCTACGGAGATTCTAACCCAGATCCGCGGTAAAGTCAACTGTCTCCTTGAATGTAAGCACCATACCATACGGCATAACCATACGAGAAGAAAGCAGAAATGTATGTTTGTTAGAAATGTACTTATTTCGATTGCTAGTATACTGCTGTGTTGTTCAGAAAGTGGAATAAATGGCGCATAAGTACACACACGAACACACACATACACACGTACGTACGTACGGACATACACACACACATACATACATACATATATATATATATATATATATATATATATATATATATATATATATATATATATATATATATATATATATACATATATATACATATATATACACGTATATATATATATATATATATATATATATATATATATATATATATATATACATGTATATATATATCTATATATATATATAGATATATATATATATCTATATATATATATATATATATATATATATATATATATATATATATATATATATATATATATATATATATATATATATATATATATATATATACACACATGTATATATATACATGTATATATACATCTATATATATATATATATATATATATATATATATATATATATATATATATATATATATATATATATATATATATATATATATATATATATATATATATATATATATATATATATATATTCTTAATTAAATATTTAGTGTTTTGTGTAGTCTAATACTGATCAGGTGTGTTACTGTAAGCAACGGCAGCTTCCATTGTAATACTGCTTAAAGTTCCATGTCACTTACGATTGGAGTTATTACAAGGATGTGCCTCATATCGAGGAACATTCTGTCTTTACTGGGCCATAGCATTATATCACATTGACCTTAAACTCAGAAATCTTAGTTCAATGCGCCCCCGAAAGATCAGACCGTGTTTACAGTTAGAAAGGAATTTAGAATTAGCACTATTATCTATAATCCTATTTTTCATGGCAATCTGCTGGAGACAATTTTGGTTTCATTTTAATGTATGTTAAATATTTTGCGCAGTTTACAGCCTACGCCATAGGTAGGTTTATGCAAATAAAAAATTGGCAGTCGTGATTTGAGACAAGCAATGTCTAAAAAGCTCATTCCCACCCCATCTTTTTCTCTCTCCATGGAATGGTTTGTTATTTTGCCACTCGCTTTAAGTTCTTTGGAACAAGCTGTCGTTGAACGTTTTTGGATTCTATGACAAACAAAATGTAGGTTCCGTTTTCAGTAACATAAACAAGTTAGACAAATGAACACACTTTGGGGAGTTTCAGGTTCATGTCTCCGATAATAAAACATCATAGATTCATTTTCTTTTCCAGGTACTTTAGCTTGAAACTTTGCAAATTTCTTTTAATCGTAACTAAAACCTGTGAAATAAAAATGCGATGTAATAATTATTTTGACATTTTTTCAATGCAGATCCAGAAAATATTCTTATTTCTGGATCGTATTCGTAACTGGAACCAAGATTAGTAATAGTGTTTAGCAAACAACCAAATGTGTTAATGAGCAAATGATTGGGTTTTTTGTTCATTTTCTATGTAGAGGTTGCATAGATTTAAGACAGTGCACGTAAATATTTACGATTAAAGGTTAAAAATTCATTGCAAATTTACTCTTAAATGCTGGATTTATATTTATATAAATGCTCTTCACATAGAATCAAACCAAATCTTTCTTTGTTTTTCTGTATACACTCTTAAAGTCATGCCCATTTCGGAGTTCCATATATTTCTCTCTTCTTCATATATTGTAAGGTCGGACTATCTGTTTGATACAATTTTGGCCTTCGTTAAGCATCACCCTCATCTTTATTAGATTTATCGTAGTTACTCTTTATGCTCTCTCTCTCTCTCTCTCTCTCTCTGTGAAAGATTGACGGTTATTTTAGTTTAATCATAAGACTAAATTTATGCCTTCATGCACTTTAAAGAAACTCTTTTATCTACAGAATGCTTCAGAGCAACATGTTCATAATAGTATGTGTTTTCTAGGCAACTCTGATCTGCCGATGTATACTGAACACACATAACTTCCTAAGACGGATTCTTTTTTCTTTTTCTTTTTCTACTTCTTCTGACTTTTTTGGCAACTTAAAAATGACATCAGCATGTAATGTTTCTACGAACATTTTTGATCTATACGACAGACGAAGAAGAAATCTTTACTCCCCGCCTCATTGTTTGCTAATTTGTCAGAAATCCATAATAACTGGTCCAGAAAGCTATCAGACTAACTCTACATTCTCATGCCGTCACTTGTGCGCCTGCCTACTTGCCAGATAGGTCCATTACCTTGACAAGTGATTTCCTGAATTTGCTCAAAAACTTTAATTGATTTTGACAAAGCAAAGAGTTCTTCCTAATGAGATACCTATAAATACAGTAACGCCCCCTGCCGTCTTAGTTATTTCCAACTAACGACAACTCAGTAAGCACATACTATATGGATCAGAATCGAAGTGTTTAACTCTATTCTGGTTTTGGTTTATTTGGCTTTAATTCAACGGATCGGTGAGACGGAAAACTCGGTATTTCTCTACAGAAAAGGTGAGTGCAATCGATCTTGTTTAATTTATTTTGGGGAGATTACTAAACTGGTATAGAGCAATAACTATTTACATACAACACTTATTGCATATAAGGGGAATTTAATATTTCAGCAACATTGTTTTTCTGCATGACAAGCAACTATTTCTTCGTATTGGGTTTATATTGGTCTCTGGGAGCTAGAGATTGCTTTTCATTGATTGTTTGTTCCAATATAATCACATACATTTAGTATTTAGTTTCTGGTTAACGACTAGAAGAAAACTCTGACGTTATAAGGATATAGTATCCATGTCCTTTAAATGAATTTTAGTATTCATGAAGTACGACAAGCATTTCCTGAAAATGAATACCCCTATGTAATTATGATCTTAGATTTTTCTAATTGAGAACAAATGAAGTTTTTTTAGGATTAAATTTAATTAAACGTTTGACAATGTTTCGTACAATTGTGCTATAAAATATAAAGACAGTGAAATTTGGAATTAAAATACATACTATTTGAGGACAATACATACAGAGAGAAAACAGAAATAGAAATAGAATAACCAAATAACAAACATTATTCCGAAAAGGTTGACTCGAAGACGTAAATGTTGCTTGCGATAACGGTAAAATGTTTTTGGTTTCTTTTTAAAATTTGCATTAAAGGCAGAAAGTAGGAGTTGAAATCTTCTTTAGCGTTTTATTGTTTCCATCTTTACCTATCACATCACTAACCGTGCCAACCACCTGTTATTGCCTGCCATTGATGTCCTAAGAAAATCATTAGCATTGTTTATCTGATTTGTCCTCGATATTTGATGATCAGTGAGCAATGTAAATTGCATTCAATACACAGCAGTATTAAAGCCTAATCAGAAAATAACACGCTTACTGAATTCAGCCCCGTTGCTTTCGCGAAGGATGACAGAGCAAACAGGTGTGATTCCGAAAAGGTCACTTGTACTAAAAGTTACAGTTGTTTCATTCAAATGCAATTACTTCCAGAAAATACCACGTGACATGTGTTGATTTATTTTGTATGCTATAATGTTTGTCCCTAGCACAAGAATATGGTCTTTTGCATTTAAATATATAAATAATGCAATGGATTTCATTTTTAAAAAATTTAAATCAAATTAAGGAAACAGAAAAGAGTTCAAACATCTTACACCTCTACAGATGTTTTTATTTCTTTAAAATTAGAGGGATGATAATCCTATTAACAACAAATCATTTTGATAATGCGAAATTTAATAGTGTTTCAAAAATAGCAAATATAAACACGCCATTTGAAAAAAGCCTAATGTTTCTTATCGCCATATAATGGCTTTTTGTGTCTGTTGGTTTTCGCCATTCTTGCCATTGCCAAGCAGTTGATGAAACAGTTCAAATATTAGCTTCCTTAAAATAAGTGATATCCTTACGACAAGTGACTGTGCTTATGAGTAACAGTGATTCTGCATAAAAAACGGTTATTTTGCTTTCCCAATCCAATCACCGCATGATCCGTGAGCAAATTGAAAAACGAAGTCTTGGAACGTGCCAAATTTAGGTTATTATGCGGAGGATATGTAAATGGAAAAAATGTTTTTTTATTATATTCATCTTTACAAGATGAGGTCAATACAAACAACAAGTGAGATAGACAATGGGATGAACTTGAAAACATTTTTATATTTCTTTTTGGTTTTTGTAAAATTAATATATTTTAATCTAAATTCGTTTGCGAGAACATATTTAATGTTTAATAATTCTGACTTAATTTCCCCAATGGGAAATATTCACAAAACAAAATACAGTTGCAAATAATATATATGAATATGACTTTGATTCTAACAATCACACTTTTAAAATGACAGAATGGGGAGAGGGAACAACAAGCACTATTTCCCGAAGGCACATTTATGCGCTACTCGTGTCTAACTTGAAACCGTTTTTCCCCATATTTTCAGCGATTATTACAGTAATTAAATCACCACTAAGATAATCAATTTCACCGATGCGTACAAGAATGAAAACCAGTATGGCGCTAAATATTAATCAAATCGACTACAAAGACAGTTTCGTATTTAAAACGACAGGGGTTCAGCTTTATCGAGGTTGAAAATACATAAAGCTTTAGTAATTTAAATAAAACCAATTACTATACAAATTATGCGGAGCTATGAATTCTGAGGAATATTTTCTTCAAGTACAAATCGTGCAGAAAAGATTAGTAAGTGTTAGTTAACGATTTCAACAACAAACGTGAGAGATGCAGGCATTTAAAATCCCATTCTGATCGTTTAAACACTTATTTAGGAGAAATGTTCGTAACTTTTCGCAAAAAGAATGGTTCAGACCACGACCAGTGATTGATAGGGTATATAAATATAACATAGAAAAGCATATTAATGCCAAGGGCTCTCGCGTATCTATCAGACACGTAAGATTTTGCAAGTCATTCAAAACAATGAATTCGATCAAACATGCAGCTGGGGGTTTGGTAGAAAACTAAGAGCCAGAAAACCAGGACGACAAAAAAGTACTATTTCGCTGGCTAAACGGACTGTCACACAAACATTTGCTTTGCAATTTTCCCCGTGTAACTATTTTGATACAATATTAGACCAGCGATAGAGCAATGATACAGGTAATAGCTATGGTCCCTCCAAAAGCGAGCATGCACGTGACCGGGCATACACATATGTCTTCTTTAGCTAGTAATAAGAATGTTAATAAATATATTTACATTTATGGATCTTCAATTTCCTAACAATGTTCTCTCTTAGTTCTGCAAATCCGAATGACAAGACTAATATCATGGAGAACCTTATACACACCAAAGGTATACTGCAATTCCGACTACATCTCCAAACGAAATAACATCCTGCGTACTGCACTGAAATGACCCAATACATCCAGTCTAGTATAAGCAGAAATATAGGATTGAGTTGGATCAACAGAAAAACAACTTTTTTCAACTGGAACAGTTTTTCAATGTGGATTCATTCAAAATATGATTCTAAATTTTAAGTAGATCAAGACGAGAATTTTTTAACACTGCTGTCGAGCTCTCGACAAAGTTCAAAAGTCGCTGGGTGGTGCTATGTGCGCATTAATGTTGTTACTGTATACTAATCAATCTACTATTGTGTTTTTATTTTGAAATACAGAATAAAATTAATTATTTTGTTGTTGGTACTGTATTCCTTTATTATTAAATCGTAGGATAGAGAACTAAACGACATTATAATAAAATGGTTACTGCATTTAACTGTGAAAATTTGAACTCTATAAGTCGTACAGTATTAGTCATAGGTCGTATAGTATTACTCAGACACAAACATCGGTCATAAATTACCATGCAAGTGCAGTAACCTATAAATATTGAATTTGTTACTTCAGTCCAAATGGTGCTACTGTTTAAACTTTAGCTGGCATGATAACAGAGATTCCATATCATCACTGATTTAGAAAGAATAGACAATAGAGAAAAGGAGCAATTCTGTACGAAATCTAAAGATTCCAGATCAAATTTTATAAATGTAATTAGTTTTTCTGTTATCATGTTCTTTCACTTAATATTTTACCTTTTCATCCCATTGGATGGTTTTGCCTCTCTGTACCACAATTGTAAATATTTATTATTCAACACTGGTCACTTTTCTGTATGTCTTTTTTATCTGAGAGAAATCTTTTTCGCTTAGATATAAACTTTAAACAAATACTTTATGTCTTTCTCCACGCCATTTCCAACGTTTGTGCTATTATATACGTACTGGAGAGCTAGGTGATAGGTCTAGTTCCTCATGGCACGAGTTCCACTCTTCTTTAAACGAATTATTCCCTCAAACCTGTTTGACTGTGTTGGTTTCACTGTATATATATTTTCTCTATGTAATCGTGTATCCACTAATATAATGAGGGACCCTGGATAAGTACATTCCTCTCTGTTTGGTATATATGCATAAGTTTATAATTACATTGAAATCCAGCAAGATAATTATTACAATCCACTTGCCTCAAGAATGGAATCTCATGTACATCGAGTCCAAACCTTCGATTTTATTTCAGTCTTCATTTAAGACGAGCATTTGCCCTACATTCGTTTAAATATACGAAAAATCGTATTGATTTTTCGAACAGGACTCCAACTTAGGTACAGTTGAAATAGAAGAAGAAACTTTATTACTATAAAGATTTGACAGTGGTTATAACATTAACCGTCGCATTCTAAACTACAGCGGTAATTATGTGTCTAATGTGCAGATTATATATATATATATATATATATATATATATATATATATATATATATATAGAGAGAGAGAGAGAGAGAGAGAGAGAGAGAGAGAGAGAGAGAGAGAGAGGAGGGAGAGAGGGAGAGAGATATGTAAGAAATGACGAGAAGAATTTCAAGACACAAATTAGATTTACTACCAATATAGTTCACCTTTAAAGTATGGCACAGATATAATTTATTTTATTCAATATATTTGGCCCATTTCAGCATCAATGATGTCAAATTGCGTCCAGAATTTCATAAAATAATTATAATCGTATGAAATAACCTTTTCCTGTAAAGCATTATTTACTAGAGAAGCTTTTACTGAAACATATTGAAAATAATTGTATTTACAATCAACAATGCAAACATATAATAAAGTAAATCTCGAAAAAATATTATTAACAACATTTTTGGATTCGTGTGCTTGAAACTACTTTGAGTATTTATGTAATTGAACATCCATTAGTAAAAGGTAAATGTATATGCATGAAAAAATGAACAAGGTAACATCACTCTCCCGATTCTTACCATTTCATCTTGCATTTTTAACGAAAGTGGATGGAAGCATAGGCAGTAGGTAGAAGGGCACCAGGCGCCTTGACATTATACAGAGGGGTCTCGACATCATTCTGTAATCCTACTTCTGTCCGTGTGCGCACCGGGTTTCGTTCGAACATCGTTGGTATGTGTGAAAGCTTGCAAGTAGCTTCCTGCTGGCCGGTGGTTCATCCCGGGGTCCTGTTATTTCGCCTGATATATCGGCCACCATATATGGCCTATTATGTGCTAATAATGACCGCAAACCACAAAAATCAGCATTACGAAGATGCCTAGAAAATCCTGAAGAGTTATATGGTGTATGATATTTAATATATTGTAACTTTTTGGATTTGTATAAATACAACTGAGTCAAGAACTAATACGGTTTTATATTAAATGTAGCACAATGTCTTTTGTCTCCTAATGTATTCTACTGTATCACACATACCATTAAATCACATCCATTACGTTGTAGCGACAAGGCAAACACGATTCAAGTATTGCTTCTGTCAGGTTCTATCAATGTTAAAACAAAACCAGATGCCAGCATTCTTATTTCCATCTGCTAGCCCACTGGTACCAAACAGGATTATCACGTTTTGTTATGCAAATGAGAATCATAGAAAGCGTAAACAACAATTAAAGTTGTGAATGGAATGCAACATTTTGACAAATAGTTGTTACAAGTGCGGGTTTATTGCATTACTCGCTGTATGCTAATCTGATATAAGATAAGTTGATCCGAAGACGGTTTTAATTTTTCAATAGAAACATCACTTAAGCTGACTTTTAAATGTTTTTCAGTTCTTGAAAACCACTTCCCATATAAGATGCAATGTTTAAGTATCATTTTGAAAAGAAACTTGCGAATTAATTATTGCTTCATCGGCGCTTTCTTGATCTAGATAATAGTTAATTTTCAAAAGTAGTTCCGTAAATCTTTAAATGTAAATACATATTGGTATCTAGTGTGATCAGATGAATATTTTCCTATTTCTATTCGTTTAACTAAAGTGCATTGATTGTGACAACATCATTTGTGAACAAATGCACGTATTGCCTGAAAGAGTTATATGCTATCTCTATCCTGCTGATATTCTTAGTTTCTGCATTATTTCCTTATTATGTTAATTTGAAATAAATTATTAAAGAAAACTATATTTTCGTTGCAGGTTTTGGCAATGTCATGCAACTGGGTAACCCGATTCCTGGATATTCTCTGCCTTTCGTTCGTCTCGGGTAAGTAACATATGTAACACAGATGAAATCATTAAATATAAGCTTGGTACCCGAAGCATAACGAAAACACTTTGAATGCTTTGACCTTGATCACTTTTAAAGATTCTAGGAGGGTGATTTGCCCTTGCGACTCATTTGTTCAGGTCAGATGCATGTACCTTGTGCAGTGTTTCAGAGGGGTTTCATATTGACATCAACATTAACAACAGCAACAACATCGTAGTCATCATCACAACCTAAATCATCACCACTGTCTACCTCCTTCTCTTTCTTCTCCTCATCGTCATCATTCTTTACTAACCATTTATTTTCCTTTCTTCCATTCGTTCTTTAAACATGACAATTTGTTTATAATATTATGCTCAGAAATATTATTATAAACCAAAGCTAAGAGCAGTCCATTTTCAGCGAATTATGACACGGTTATGCTCTTTTACTCTTTCCCGTACCGCACGTAACCACGTTTTGTATTTAGATCCAATACAATGTTGCTCCTCGTAGCTTTTATATCGTCTTTATTTGGTTTCCGGGTTTGAAGATTTTGGGACGTTATCTGGGTAAATTCACAGAAGAAAAAATAGAGTTTCTTTGAAACCATTAGACATTCCATCACTTAATAAGAATTTTTTTTTAATTTATTTTATTGAGTTCACGAATTCGCACCTGTCAATCTTGCAACAACTAAATGTTTTTTGATATGCTACGTTACAGAATTGCAATTATGAAAGCTGCATGAATATGTTACTGTACTAACACTGAAAGAGACGTTACTCGTATATATTTATAGTTCTGAGCTTCTGAATAGAACCAAGCAAGCATATGTTGTTTTAACTTAGTAAGTATGCACTATTACATGTATGGATCAAAGAAATCGTCGTGATGATTTAATTTTTTAATTGCACAATTGTGGATAAAGAGACGGATTATGTAACTCATATCGGTTATACAGCATAAAACAACTTATTTGAAATAAAAGTGTGGAGTTGTCATTTCAAAGAATATTAATTCTGCATGGATCTATCAAGCTTGATTGATAACCTGAGCTCACGGAGGATTTTAGTCATTAATATAACATATTGTATAACTTTCAATCGTATTTTTGTGTTTCTTTCATGTACATTGTGATGATATTTGACAATATGAGTCGAAATTGTGATGAGACAGTTTACTTAAGTCCATTTTATTTTATCATATGCTAGTAAACTAAAGTGATCAAATATCGCGGATATAATACGGGATTGCAGAACAGGTTGCATTATGATTTCATCCCTAAAGAGCACGATCCCGAAAATCTCCAATTGCTGGATGCGGAAGATTAATTGCTTGGACCACAAGAGACTTTTGTGCAATTATTTGTTTTGTTTTGCAGCACAGACTTCAATCTGGTCGAACTGGTGGACATATGATGGAATATCAGGTACATTAATCGCACATTAAAATTATCCCATTTAGCGTAGGTCTTACGAACATACATGTGGGGGTTTGGGGGTTTTGTGTGTAAGCCAGATAATCAAACAACCAACAGTGATGTAACCACTACTGATTGTAAATGAAAGTTAAAACAATCTTTACTCGATGAACGATGAGCATTGATAATGAACGCTAATTGCTGCGTACGCTTCCTATGCAGAATTTGCATATTTGAATTCAATTAACACATTTGTGGTTAACGCTTCAGAACTTATTTAGCAAGCATTTTTTTGTCCGAAAATAAATCTGGACAATTATAACTGTGCTAGAAACCAGCTATACTTAATTGCGACGCTATATCGACTAAGTATTACAATGATTAACGTCCAATTAAATATAATTCATATAACACGAAACTTTTTCTCAAAATAAAATTATGACTTATTTCAAAAACATAATTTATACTTATTTTTGTATGTTTGAATTGAAATCCTACTCATTTACAAGTCTGATAAGCTTAGAAAAGCTGCTGCTAAATTTGCGTGAAATCCAATCCTCCTCTTTCCGATTAATCAACCGTCCGGAAGATACTTTGGTTTGCTGCTATGCACTCAATTTCTATACTGGCATCGTTTACAAACTATCATCAGCTTTTATAAGACAAATCATGCTTCCAATGCCAGCAATTCCTTTCCTGCTAAAAGCTCACGATGGTGACAGATCGGCACTTGGTAAATTAATTCATGCTTTCATTATTCACACTTTACATGTTACGTGGCAATGGAAATAACCCGTGTAATCTCAAAAATATATTGTATGCTTCCGTTTGTAGGTAAAGGGGCACATTTTAGTATATAGCTTACTACATATGTTGTGACTTTGTAAGATGTTTAAGTGGTGGGTAAACATAAACAATGATGAAAGGATCTGTTAAACATAAATAATATAATGATTTCTCCACATATTTTCATTTTTAAAATTGTATTTGGAATTATAATCTTTCATTAAACCAGCGCAACGAAGTAAAGATCTCCTATTCTATGTAAGTATTAAATTAATCGAATATCCGTTATGTTACTTAATCAGTTACAAGAAATATCGGAAATATACATACTCCAGAGGATTATATCGCGTCCGTTTACTGTTTGCTGTAGAGAACATATTGACGATTATACAGCTATCACCTGTATTGACCGCTGATTAGGTCGATATTATATTGACGCTGAGATAGTGATCACTTGTTTTAGAAGTCGATTAAGTAGATATCATTGACGTTTAGACAAGTATCACCTGTATTAGCAGTGAATTAAGTAAACACCATTTAAAGCATGGACACGTATTACTTTTATTAGCAGTTGATTAAGTAAATATCATTTAACGCATGGATATGTGTCACGTTTTTAAACAGTTGATTAAGTAAACTTAGTTTTAACGCATGGACAAATATCACTTTTATTAGCAGCTGATTATTAAATATCCTTTAATGCACGTACACATATCGCTTTCATTAGCAGTTGATCAAGTAAATATCATTTTAACGCATATACACATATCACTTTTATAAGCAATTCATTATGTAAGTATCACATTTAGGTTTAGACACTTAGCACGCGTAATTCTTATATGGATCCATTTACACTTTATACCGCTATCGAGATTTTTAATTTATTTTACTACAATTGTACTAGATCATTTCAAGCTCAATGGTGAAAGGTCGATGCCAATGCAATGGGAGAATTAAGTTTTCTCATTTTCTAGATTTAATTGCATTGCTGCAGCAGTTAATATTATTAACAGATTAAATTTATACAGGTAATTTTCTGAAGTGAAAAAATCTTACTGGTGAAACAAAATCACTGTTATCAGTCGATATTGTAGCTAAACCTGTTTCATTATATATCTCATACACCCAATATATATCATGTGACCTACTTCTATAGTATCATCTTTGTGGTTCTCTATGTGCAACCTTTAAACAACTTATTTTAAATACTTTTTAGTGTTTTTAAATAAAATTTCAACATTCTTTACAAAGACCAGGAGCATTAATAATGTCAAATGTAGTTGAAAACAACCAGCTTATTCACTGCATCTTCTCCAAATGAAATGAAAAATTCTCAAAGGTTTTTCTCACATAATTTGCTGGCTGCACTACATTTGAACATCCACGTGCAGCACACGCCAGCCTCTTTACACAAGAAGCGTAACTTTTACATGAACGTTCAGAACACACACACACACAGATTCCACCAGACCGTAATGAGACTAGCATAAAAAAAACTTCTAGAAACGATTTCTCCATCTTCCTATTACTTCAATGATGGCATGAGCAAAGGTAATTGGATTAGAATCGTAATAATCACACAGTATTCCTAATACATTTAACGCATTGAATAGCGGACGATCATTAATACTTCGAGTTTTGATTGCTATTGAATATGCTCATAGTAATAGAGTAATTCGAATCAAATGCGAGAACTTCTTTGAGTTCTTTGTGGCACGTTTATGGGCCTTAGTATGCGAAATATTGGCTCAGTGTAAGCAAAACTGGTTCAAGCGAAATTCGTTTAATACTATACTCAGTAATAAGTCCTACTGTATTTGGAATGACCCTCATTCATCTAGTTAAACGCTGTTTAACCTTTTATCATCTGTACGTACACTGTAACTAGTTTTCCTACGAGGTTCCGTGGCGATCGTGTTGCTTTTCTCCATGGACCATAACTTACTAGAGCTAAAATACTGAATCTGACATTGGCTGCAATAGGGGAGAGACCTATCTACACAAATTAGACGATAAGTTCAAACATAAAAATCATGTTGATCGTTATCGTATAACAATCAAATATTTATGAAGTCAGATGAAGTTAAATGTAGTGAAATATAGTCAAATGAAGTCAAATGTAGCTCTTAAATTTATTTTGCGATCTTCCGTTAGATCTTCAAATGAGATAATAACTTTAAAGATCAAAGCACATGTCAACTTTGTATTCTTTTCGTCAGATTTCTTACATTACAATCTTTCTAAAGATCTAATTTCCAAACATTCCTCATAAACATCCCACCGGTGTACAGCTGATCCTGGACTATTATTTTTGTGTCTACTACCACAGTGATACACTCGTAATTACATTGTGACTTTATTTTGTATGTCATTAAGTAACTAAACTAACACTTACTACCAGTGATTAAAACTTTTCTTCTAGAGCGAACATGTATAATTAAAATATATCATGTTGAAAAGTAAAGATATTAAAATCAGGTTTTTAACTTTTTCAGGTCCTCGCTATTGGGGTTTGAATCCGGAATGGATTCTATGCCAGGTCGGTAAATACCAATCGCCAATAGACATACTACCGGAAAAACTACTATATGATCCTGCACTCACTGCCATACTGTTTCCTTCCAAAAAGGTAACGATAGCCATCTGTTTACATAGTAAAGGAAACAAACTTGTTTCTACATTGTATACTCTATTCTTTGAAATTTAAGTTATATTAGCTAGAATTAACATAGCTCTAGTCATCACCATTGTCTTCTCTTTTGGTTCAGATTGGGTATGAACAATGAATAGCATACCTATTCAGTGCATGTTCAGTAAACATTCCAATGGCCATTTATTGTTATATCAAACAAAATAATGGCTTTCCTTTGGTCATCATTATGAACCGGAGCTGAAATGATCTTCCTTGACTCATAGTTATGATTCAAGTGTGAGATCTTCCATCGTTCGTCATTATGACCTGGAGATGTGATGGGCACTGCACCGAAGGGCGAGGGGAGGGGGAACTAGTCCCCCCAACCCGAATTCCATCTATAAACATATTTAACCTGTATCTGTAAAACTCAACAGCTGACCGCTACATGTTTGCCCCCACCCATAAAAAAAACAATTCTGAAGGCACACCTGAAGGGTGAAATGATCTTCCTTGTCTCGCTATATCCTAAGCCATCACCAGTACCATTACGTCGACATTTCACAGGCAATAAGACCCCAATGGTCTCCTAAACATAAGTATAGTGTTAGATTCTATGTAGAAACATAAGATGTTTGAGACTAATACATCGGACCACCATCCCACTAACAGTTCTTACACATATTGGTAATTTAATGTTGTGTTAATAAGCATACTACCCGAATGAGCTTTCATTAGTTTTACTTAGAAGTAACGTCTCTTAAGAAATAATTATTATTCGTAAATGAGAACAAAATGGACACCAATATTCTTCTATTCTTCGTGAAACAAGAAACTCCAGAACAATTTTGGGAAATAAATATACATCTTATATTAAACAGTCATTAAAATCAAATTGAATGCACGAAGAAAAATAATTAGTAAAAACATACACATGTACAGTAATTGATACCTACGTAGCTAATTGTCCTCATACGTTCATGCTTCCTGGCCTTATTACTTATTTCAAGAAGTAATTTCCTATTAAAAATCACGTTCACGTAAATAAGGTGTTCATAATTGTATGCAATTCATACAGATGAACGGAAACTTGACAAACACTGGTCATGACGTTACCTTTCACGTTGAAGAGGACCTCTTGCCGCACTTCAACGTGACGTCGGGGCCACTTCAATACGAATACAGAATTTACCAGATTAAAATACACTTTGCTCACAGTGACGTCGTCGGATCAGAACATCTCATCAACGGATTATCATTTCCTGCTGAGGTAACAATTGATGTGGATGTTAAATTACACATGTATACTTGTCCTTTACAACTGCCTATGTTGCTACTGCGAAGTCAGTGAAGCGAAATGGCATTGAACAATTTATTTGCAATGTCCACCTAATTGTGAATTTAATATTTGTTTGACTGTGTTATACTTTCTGATTATAAAATGTGTTTTATAAATAATGTCATATTGTTATGTCACTGTTTCAGCCAATTTGAGGTTTCTAGCATGGAATAAGGGCCCATGTTTAGAATTAGTCATGCATTAACTTACACCGTGTCTTAAATCTTTTAATGATATCTTGTCTTTAACAGTTTGCTTCTTTCCTTGTATTAAGTTGTTGAATTAATGGGGAAATAGCTACTTTTCTATCACAGAATAATAATTTCGTGTTTTTCGTTGTCTTTTTTTATCTACACATTTTTTTATAAAAAAATCGGTCTACCATTTAAGATAAAGGGTTACTGCTGTATTATAATCTCTCTATTTCTCTTATGCACGCAGTCACGCTTGTAACTTCGGATCCCGTTATAAGAATTTAATTTGATTACATTGAAAGCATGTGTCGTGGTTTTATTTAAGGTTAAGCTCTAATCTTTAGGTTCAGATAATGGCCTACAACGCTGATCTCTGCGACAACTTCACACAAGCTCTGATCTCACCTAATGGTTTGGCAATTTTCGCAATATTTGTAGAGGTAAATATGTCAATTTCTTTATAAAAAAAGTAAATTGTTATATATTCAACAAATACGTTTCGTACCAGGTGATACTTGTATGATCATTATAGTGTGGTCTTAGCTAATATATATGCAAAGTATGTATGCAGACATGGCCGTTACTGTAAACTTATTATTATTATTATTCAAATAGTTCTAAAATGATGTAATTTTAATTTGCTGTTAATGTTCGCGTGTATTGGTTTTATATAAGGACTCATTATTCTATAATTTACGCAACACTGACAGACTCAGTGGAGTTTAATCGTAGAACTATGGGGAAAATCTCCTCTGTAACCCGCAATTCTTTTGTTGTTGCTACGGGCTGATAATTGTTCACACACACACACACACGCGCAAGCGCGCGCGCACACACACACACACAGAATTTGTATAAATCTCACTGACAGGTATGAAATTTTACAATAAAATTTGCAATCCGTGTTAGAAATAAAACTCTTAATATGTTTTCTCTGCTATCTACTATTGAATACGACATCACAGTTTAAAATGTGGACGATGTCTGCGCTAAAATGCAATAGCCAGTGTGTTAGTCAATAATGCACGCAAGGGAAGAAATTGCAACTGTGAAATTTATATTTTGGTACAGAACTTATGTAAATTAAAGATATCTTGCAAATATGCTGCGAAAAACGCTCAAATGAAGTAGTTTTGATGTCACCAAAGTCCACCTTTTGTTCCAGATTGGGCCAGTAGGAAATGAGGCATTTACGATACTTGCTGATAACTTAAAATACATACCATCCAAAGGTAAGTTATTAATTTATCGTGTTTGGTAGGTACTATTCAATACACGTAAGATGCAGTGTCAATAAAAACCAAGTTGTGTCGTTGATATAAATGAGAAAGTCGCTGCAATCGTGTTGTTTAACCTAGGCAAGTATCTTACGTTTGTACACAATATGGTGTGAGATTTGCAATTTCAAATATTTATTAATTTGAGGGTACATTGATTCATACAAATAAATACCGTTCATTTGACAAGCGTGTATGGTACCGATTATGAACGAATGACAATTATTAAGTAAATTATCAATTTTCTTTAATTTAATTATTCAAAACTTAATTATGATGCAAAACTATTAGATCGTTGTACATGGGTATAAGGCTAAACGATTATTTCCTTTGGTGTGTTATCAGTTTCTCTCTCTTTCTCTCTCTCGTTTGTCTGCCTGACTCTCCTCTCGGCTGTCTCTTTATATCCCTTTTCATTTGTCTTTCTTTTTTTCCTATTTAGGAAGATAAATTATTATTCAAATCTACGTTAGATTTATATTGTCCCAAATTAGGCCTGATAATGTATCTCTATCTTCAAATATAAATTAAAAATATTTATCTTTGTAATGTTCAAAGTATTAAGTATTCCGTTTTTGGCTTACACAGGAAATATACCATATGAACTTCTATTCTCAAATTATAGTCAATATAACATTAAAATATATTTAAAGTTCTTAACATGCAATAAAATAATATTAGAACCAGGGATAACTTTGAAATGACAATATAATCGTGTTTGTAATTTTGAAACGATCTGTTTAATATGAATGATACTTTAAGCCCTAATTGCACGTGAACATAACGTTTCTAATTAATGTTCAGATTTTATTAATTTTTAAATCGAGGCGTGTCTTGAATAGTTGACGTTTGTACGATGCATATTCGAAGCAGTCATTGATTATGTCCACTCTCCTTTTTGCAAAACTAAAAAATAGTTTGCCTGTTACAGCTGAATTTTTAGAATTTACAATCAAGACATAATTTCCACTTCCGTAAATTCTATCAATCGTTACAACATTGAACAGAAGAAGGAAATGTTTTTCTTTTAATATTCATCATGTGCACATATAAATCAAATCATGTTCAGTAATAGTTCAAAATGCATGTGATCGTTAGCTGTCATCAATGCTTGCTTATAATTAACACAAACGTAACTGGATATTCACCGATGTCATATTTCTTGATTCGAGTGCATTGTCTCTCTCGTTTAGTAAATACCTATTGATACAACTGTCTCAGAACGAATATCTTCTATCGTTTTAATAGATACTAATTTACACAGTGGGATAACAGTGTTCCCATAATCTGTAGAATGATGACTGGAGGCAGAAAGAAGTGAATTAAGTTTTAAATTAAGTTTCAGTTAATTGTCATTTTCGAATCCTTTCGCGATACTAAAATGTTCCCAAGATACAAACAAACAGTTCCACAAAAGTAAGTATGTATTCCTCTTGTGAATTTAAACTTAAAATCTGCCACATCCAAAGTTAATATTTCATATCAATGTCGTTGCTGAGTGATCAAATTAAAGCAAAGTAGCTACCAGTTCCTATTCGTGTTTTGTTTTCGGTCAGGCTATTCTAAAACATCTAATGGTATTCCTTAACGCATTATAAAGATAAATAAGAACGATAATTCAAACGAAGATTCATTTACACTCAAGCGACACGACTACCATGCGTTCATTTAAAGACCTTACTCATGACTGATGATAATGGTTTTGGCTGGATACGTCAAAATTGATAACTTCATGTTTGGTAGTTTGGCGAGTGACGAGAGAAAATATGTTTGCATTGGTTCAAGTGCAAATGATGCTTATTTTGTATATAAAGTTTCCTTTCTCTTTCCAATTTCATTTACGTCAGCATTTTAGTAAACTTGTTCATTCAATTATGGAGAACAGAGTCAATTTAAGAAACGGGCAGGAGTAAAACAGTTAAGCCGCAAACATTTTCTTTCCGTAACAACAATGTATCCACTCAAGAAAGGTAATTAATCAAACCGTTATGATTTGTACTCGTTAGGTGCCAATACGATAAAAGGAAGAGCTCAAGCTGATACATTTTATGGGCTAAAACTGAATGATACTTGTAGACCATTTACAGTGTTATCCAAGTATTGATTATATTTCAACATCTTGAACGAGACAATTACGGCTGAAAGTTGTAACATAACACGCTATCTGAACAGATAAACAAGAGACATGTTCGCCAATATGCCATTTCAAGCGTATAAACAGTACCATAAGAGAGAACATGGACAAAATCGATATTAACAATATATATATATATATATATATATATATATATATATATATATATATATATATATATATATATATATATATATATAGTTAAACGAAATAAATATAGATAATTAAATATGGTTGGTATATGAATAAAAATTTTGCATTTGAATATCAACTCTGAATTTATGAAATTCAGATTTGATCCTTGAAGTATTACTCTTTATTGATTTTTAATAATTTGTTGCTGACCATGTTGATCCTGTATGTCATGCAAATCTCCTTCATGCAATTTCATGCTTCTTGTATGATCATGGAACCATACTATTTTCACTGATGAGAGTAACTTCTCTTGAGCCCACCTTACAATAAAGCGAGACATGGCAATCACTTTCTGGCGGCAGCGTCAACAGTTGATAAAGGATTGTTATAGTTTTGTATCTGCATAGATGTCTTAAACAGCTTGATTTCTTTAATCATAAGTGTAATGCATTATTGCGAAGTTCCAACATGCCTTTCTACGAAACGATTGATTGTACTTTTGACTTTGAGGCATGGTCTACATCATAGTTTTCCCGAGGCTTTAGTTTTAAGAAACATTTCATTTGCATCTTTTAACTATCTCACATTTTTATTACCCTGAGAGTAAAGATGAATCAACGATGCGTTGACAATCTATTTTACGACTACTCTTTAGAGTCGAGTTCACAGATATAGAAAATGAGCATTAACATGTGGGCTTAAGTTTTCTTTCTTTTTTAGGGTGGATGGGGGATAGAATTTCCTTAATCGCTTTTCTTCATGCATGGAAGGAATCATTATGATGCTGAATATCAATCTTTTTCATGAACATTATTTTCCCCTTTAATTAGTTTACCAATAATTCTTGATGGACATTTTTAACATGGCATGAATTATTATGAATCTAAGATAGTTCACTTCTCAATATGGTCGTTTAACTCTTTGACTTTATGGTCAAAATCATTGAATCACGAGGAATTAGTTTTCGGTTAACATTTTGATTATCTTGCATTTTGTAAAAATCTTCACTGGTTTTCTTCAGACTTCTAAGATCACGTTATAAGCTATGATAATTGATTCTGAAACAATATTTCGTAACCTTTTGATCAGGGTAAGGTTTTGGTTAAAGTACCTTCCTCTTTTAATATATATATATATATATATATATATATATATATATATATATATATATATATATATATATAGTCGTTCTCCTCTGCAGGAATCATCTTGTCCCTTAGATTAAAGTTGTATTATTTAAGTTAAATTCTCAAATAAATGTTACCAAAATATATAAATCCAATACGTTTTATGACATGAAATATTAGTAAAGAATTGTATGTTATTGTTCCATTGTTCACGGTTGCGGTAGTAAATACTACGTAACGCCAAAAACTATTTTCGCCATGAAAGTATATATAATCTAAGAGTGATTTGCAAATCCCAATGTCCTAGGCAGATGATCAGCACTTCGTATATTGTGTCATTAACTAATAAACAAACTTTCCACGAAAAAGTAACTGCATCGTATATAATTTATATATCGATTATCCCTCCGTTTTTATATCGCTTTTCAATTCCTTGCAAATATTCCGCAGACACGAATGAATTAAAGATGTTCCCTTCATAAGGCAGTAAACTGGAGCATTTGTCAACCATTTCCGCGAAACACTAAAGTAGACAATGATTTCAAAAGCATATCGTGATTAGGAAATCGATTTGCCTTAGATGGTTTGGTAATACTTCCTCCTTAAATTAAGTCTATGACTGCAATCGACTTCTACTTGTTTGCAAAGATTAGAATTTTAAAATTGTAGACTGGCTCTCTGTGTAGCCCTTGTATAGTAAATATATTTATTTTCCAAGGGGTTCATCAACAATTAAAGGCATATAAATTATATTATATCTTGTTTAATTGGAAAAGTCGAAGTGTTCCCCTCGAACTTTGTTTTTACCTATTTTGATTATGACATACCATCTACACATATAGGCAGAAAAATAGATAATCAGAGATTAATAAAGAGGGAGAGAGAAGTTGGAGGAAAACGCACGTGTGATATTGTTTATAGTTTTCGTTAACAATATTTTATTTCATTTTTAATCAAGTCCCTACACTTTTAACGCAGTCAATTTCTAAATCTATTTTAACTATTATAACTTGTTGTCTCGTTCTGATGTAGTTTTCTGATGAAATACATTTTTGTACATAAAACGTTGAATACTGTGTGAATTAATTGATAATAGAACATAATATTTAATGTGTTTCAAAACGTATTTTATGTTAACTGCGATCATTTTAAAGACATACAATCCACGTGATATGAAGCAGAGATTCACACTAAACTTGGTAGATAATAGTAACTTGAAGGTCACTGTCATTATTTTGGTCTGAAACTTATTTGGATCCAAAGAGACAAACAAGGACACATGGTATTGTTATTTGAATCTGTAAGAAATTTTTCATCATCCATAAATTTTTAATCTGATGGCATAGTTATCTAGCCGCCTATTATTGAGATTGCCTCTTTTCCAGAGTAGATTAAAGGTTGCTTCAAGAAGGAGGAATAACATAACAAAGTCTTATGTACTGAACCTTTCAGACAAGATTCAAAAACTGCAAAAGTTTTGTTGATGGCCACAATCCTTTAACGACTTACCCAGAACTACAGGCGAACAATGCAAATTCATACGCAGCAACTTGCAATTCTTCTACAAATAGTACATTTTTTGGGGTCCATCGTGATGCCTTGTTTAATAGAACTTGCGAATTGTTTTATTAGTAACGTCATTAATGTAAATATTTTCCCTGCTGTTTAATGTTCTGCTTATTTGCTATAATCAATAATAAGACATTATTACATTGAAATTCGGTTTCGAGGCAACATTGTGCTGATTACCTCACCCGCTAGTACCCGTTCCTTTTTGAAGGAACATAATCACGCAAGAGAATTACTGTTTCTGGGTAATTTAAGATATCTCGTAGTTTTAATGGTTTCTTGCGTGTTGCGAGTTTGATATATTATTGCTTTTCATTGGTAAGAGAACAAGTTCTGAGTAAACCAAACATAGGCGGAGATTAATATTTCGAGAAAGATAACAACAGGCTCGTAGGTTTTGAAAACATCTCGTAAATATGTTTTTAGGAGGTGGGATTAATATAACATATTTCCGTGTCTTGAGCTCTCATTTGAACTGAAAATTGGTGACTGACTTAACCCAGTCAGTTCTGGATTATGATATACATTTATCTTATTACGTTCACGAGAACTGTGATAAAGTAATCGTGAGACAAAAATAAGAAGTTTATGCATGACAACCACTTTCCATGCAGTTTTCATATGCACATGAAATCTTTAACACATAATCATCAGAAATTTGGTTAAGGTTTGAGATGTAATCCCGGTTTGTCGTTCTTGTGTACCTCACGACTTTTATCGCACATTCATATCTACTCTGGGAAAATTACAAAGATTTGGTGATGATGTAAGAGTTGCTTTTAAGGCCTAACAATCCAAACACGTGCAGAATATCGTCGAAAAGAAAGCAATCCGGTTATTGCATGATCATACATATTTCAAACCCCTTAGCGTCTGGACCGCATTTATTTATTTTCGAGGTAAAATTTCTAAATAATAATCTGGTGAGCTGAATACATATAGATATAAAACGATTAACCGACGAACAGAAAACATCCATAATCTTGTTCAAATGTTTCTTAAAGTTTATAAAATAAAACATTGTATTTAGTATATTTGATAACAAATTGTACAGAAATGTAAATAAGTTCCACCAAATGTCTTGCTAAGTGATTTCTTGATCTATTCACGCAGGACAATCTAGCTGGATAAGCGGACTTCCTCTGAATATCTTGCTGCCCCGCACAACACAGTACATGACATATGAAGGGTCCACTACTCAACCCGGATGTCAAGAGACTGTCACGTGGGTTATTTTCAATAAGCCTATATATGTGCTTAAAGAGCAGGTGGGTTTCATCTTTTAAAACGTTATTGATCTTATTTTGTTGCGGTGAGCTTGAAACTATATACATTGTATATCCTTGTCCTTGGATAGGTGGTTGATTTGTTTTTTCTAGTCAACAAAACTAACATTAACGATGATTTGCTCCAGTAATTCTATCTAGGCAATTATGTACAATTATGATTTGTACAATGGGACTCTTATAATGACTACATACTAATGTATATACAGCTACAGATGGAATATTAATAGAAAATAAATGTTATCGTCAATTTCTGTAGCATAGAGTTTGATCGAATGTTTAGTAGATATGATGGGCATCTCTTTTACTGCACTTAAATTAATAAAGCAAACACATATAGTAGTACTTAAATCGATGAATGTGCTTCCATTTAGAGCTACTTAAACGAGATTCAACAAAATGCATTAAATGAAATAGAAGAGAAACTATTGTGATGCAATTTGTGTGTCATTTGTCTTTTGTACATTGTTATAATTATTAGGTTTTTCTCAGATAGTAATTCTAAGTGTATCTAGATGGCCTATTACAGAACTGTAATCAGATAAATCTCAGTGAAATAATGTAAACATAAAACAACGATGCACTGCGTTATTAGTTTATCAGTTACGACTGAAGTTAAATGAGTTACGTGCTTAGAAATCTGTGCTACAATATAGTAAGTGCAGCTAGAATTCTAGTCATGAGCATGGCCGTAAACATTTTTGATGCTTGAAAGATTCCATGACGTGTCTAATGTATGCCAGAATATTTATCAACTTAATTTCGATTATATTAGTTTCATTAATTATAGAAAGGAAACAGATGTGGTCTCCTCCTTTCATGATTACTGGCATGTTTTTCTTTCAGATGTCCGAACTGAGAAAGTTAAACCAGAAAGGAGGGAGTGATCAACAACTTCTTATCGAAGGAAACGTGCGGCCGACAATGCCCCTTAACAACAGGGTTATTCGGACTAATATAAAGTACGAAAATAAGGTATGTTTTATATATATATATATATATATATATATATATATATATATATATATATATATATATATATATATATATATATATATATATATATATATATATATATATATATATATATATATATATATATATATATATATATATATATATATATATATATAAGGAAGACAGATGTTGTTTTTTTACTGTATATCAAATTCAGAATCAATATAAGAAACTTTAAAAGATCGCTTACATTCATTTATTTTGTAAAATTAGAAGGAATTTTAAAATGTGTATAGTTTTCTAGATATGGACCATTGTGTTAGTACCTAAGTACGTTTTAAAAACTGTTTTAACACGATGAAGTTAAAAGTTTTAAACAAATTGTTTCCACAGTAAATACAACTATATTTTCATGATACAATGAATTATTTTCAACAAAACTCCCGTTCCGAAAATAATTAAATATTTTCTTACATTTTAGTTAAAGAACTGTACAGTGACCAAGGAGGTCTTCTACGAAGGTAGGATTTATGTTTCCCATGAACGTGGAAGCAAAAACTTTTGTATTAAAATATTTGCACGCAATAGATCCACCTCAGGTATTTTTATGTGAGCAAGTTCGATTTATGAATTGCAAAACTATGTTTGCTGCTACCTATTTATCTAATAACTTCTGATTTGTATTTACTTAAACGTTGAGACACAACAAATTGCAAACAAATAAACAAAAATGCTTGAGTCATTAAATTGTCAATTGCTGACAAATCACAATTAGTATAGTGTCTGTCTCGTGATCGCGGGTCCGATACTCACCCAGGTAATCTTTGGCCAACTGCCTCAATGTGTCCATAACAAAGACCTTTCGCTTCCATTTCCTGGGTATGATCTAGCTAATAACGTGCTTCAAGTGCCATTAAAATCAACAAAAACATAACATATAAAAAAGTTACAGTTAGTTACAATTATATAGCGTTATACATTTTAGATCATACGTTAAAGATCAAAACAAGTAAATAGTTTCTATACTTTGAAAAAAATTGTCATAAACACACCATAGCCTTATAAATCTTGTGTATTTATGATCTAGTGAATACTCAGAGAAACAACGTTAGAAGAAAACGAGAAGGTAGATGATTAGAGGCCTGTGGTAAGCTTCGTCTTTCTGGCCGACAAACCTGCTCTAAAGAAGGCTTATTGAAGGTAACACAAAAATAATGACATTCTCGTATTCTTTCTATAGAGGTATAGATTCCACACCTTAATGGAACTAATTAAATATTGCGACATAAACATGTTCAGTTTTAATTTATCTAGTGGATACAGGACTTGTTAGTTGAATAGAAGCCTAAGTTTCTTTTCTTATATAAATGACAATGGTTTCGTGTCTTTAAGCAGAACTTGTTTCGGCGATGTACGTAAGGAAAGATCTACTCAAAGACAAATAACATCAGGACTATTTTGGATTATTCGAACGACCGTGTTGTCATTAACGTTATATCTAAAATTTAGTTTGTTTGAATTTCTTCATTGCTAATGAAATCCTAAACCTGCAAGTAACTCTTTCTTTTCCAGAAAAACCGTAGTCGGAGATAGTCTGTGTCACCGGTGACTATTTTGTCTCATAACAATCGAAGGAATAAGAGAAAAGTGTACAAGATTTTTCAGATGTTGATAAACCAGTCGGCGGATGGTTATGTTGTTTAATTTATCTATTGATGGATCTTATCCATTTAATTGTTACGGGGAAGCCACTGGACAAAACTTCAAAGTGATTCAGTTTTAATAGCTATGAAAACAAGTGACTGTGATAAAAACGGTTCTATGATACCCATGGAAAATTTCTCGTCTGACAATAATACTGCTAACATTATTACCTTTGAGTCACCCGAATCATGGGTTACCTGATTAAAGATGGGATTAATGCTTATAAATGTCTTTCTGACCACAATGAATTCAATGTCAACATTATTGTTCATTCTCGTTTTGCAACGTTCAGCCAGAAAGAGGCTGAAAGAGGACTGAGTAGCATTGTTACAATAATTTAAACTATGCATTTTTAAAAAATAAATACCTGCTATCATTTGTTGTGTCTATAACAGATTCATTTCGCAATTTGTTACAGTGGAACGTTATAAACATGTAAAGAGTCCGCAGTTCTGCTTATTTTGTGTTATCCAAGATCCAGTATGTTTGGAATCCTCTACCAGAATCTAAAAGCTCATGACATTACTTAATATCTTAATCTCATGGACTGTAGAAAATGTTCACTTTCTATGAACCCATATGGGACGATATTATTTCAAGAACACACAAAAACTAGGTAAGGAACACGAGTTTGCATATGAAGCAAACAATGTTATAACGTTTGGCAAGAAATCAATGGCATACATCGCAAAACACCGACTGAAATGGTGCGAAAATATACCAGCTTTCTTTAGCAAGAGTTAGTTTAACATTTCAATTTTTGCATTCTCTCTCTCTCTCTCTCTCTCTCTCTCTCTCTCTCGTAAGTTCGGATCGTTTGGTAAACAGTGCAAATAGTAGAGACAAAGTGTAATACATTAATGTGTATTCATATTCGTTGTTTGCCAAGCTTATCTTTAAATATTTTGATATGTTCTCTAATCATGAAGAGAATAGCAATCATTTTGTGAAGGGTTTGATTTTGGACATTTATTGTAGAAGACCTTTCTTCAGAATTCAATTTTCCTGAAATCGCTTTATTAGGTACTAAAGATGACGTAGACTAATGTCTTTTATGACAGAAAGGAGACACATCTTTTAGATTATAAAAAACATGTATGAGCATCAAACACAGACCCAACTCAATCAAAATTTCTGTCATTTATTTAGTCAGGGATTTGATGTTAACCAATCAGACGTAAGAAATTTGAGTTGAAGCAGAAGATTAATTTATTACGACTTTTAAAAGAAGTAATATAAAATATTCAACAAATAATGTTTTCCCTAAAACACAGAGTGAAAATGTTGAAACCAATTTACGGTATTGCGAATAAATATTGATATAATCCTAGGATTTTTAACACAATTCTTGACATTTAAATTTCTTAATAAACGTAATTGGTATTCCAAACCAAATCTAACGCTGGAAGTGATGATGTGTCTGTAATTTCCTGAATAGTAATGATGTACAAACCGTTTTTGTTGCTTTTTTTTTGTTCAATCACAATAATATCCCAAGATATTGTTTTATATTTCCCAGTCTCTCTTACCAAGAATTGTATATACATGAGTAATTTGTATCCAGTGAAAAAATAATTTGAAATAATAACTTAATTCCAGACCAAATACTGGACACAACAATAAGGCTGATTTCTGCGTCAGCTGTTATTGCAAGAATAAATATTTTTTTCACTGAACAAGATTTTATACTCTTCCACCTTACCTAGGTCACAATTAGGATTTTCTAAAACGAACTTGAACAGATTTCAAAAGTTAAAAGCTTAGTTAATATTCAGAAGATGTTTTACAAACGTTATACTAAAGAACATGGTAAACGTAGTGTAACTGACTCAGACCAAGATAATAATCCTAATGTTTATATTTAGTCCAAAAATGGTAACCAATTCTATTTTTTTAAAAATGCCAATTATTTCGGAAAAGGTCAGCTACTCAAATACAATTTTGTATAGCCCTCAGCATATCATGCTATAAAATAATGCAAAACGTAACTAAGAAAATAAGCTAATTGAATTAAATATACATACCACTTTATTATCATAAGTTCAGACCATATGCACAAAAGACTTGTGTATAAATATTCATTTCCACAGATTAGACATTAACGTCAAATAGTACACAGATTACCAAGCGAAATAGTAAAATTAACAATCCAGCCAAAAATAAATATAACATGACCCAGAGAGTACGAAATACTCGTGAAATCGCGTGGACATGCGTCTTCCATTTGCTCAAAGATATAGTTAGGCCTATATTTTTTCAGTGGTCTATATTTCAAACTAGTATATTATTACTCAATTACCCATGATTCAACCGATTTGGCTCATCGTAGGTAAGTAGTTCTGTTGAGTTACGTTATTCATCCTTGGCATTACTGCACTTTAGGATCACTTATTTATTTTCTATACAATGCAATATACGATATAAATTAAAAATACATAACACCTACACTCATAAGGAAAAGGTTTATTTCGTACATATTAGTCAAATATACATAAAATTAAAATTACATAAGATGTCTTATGAATGACACAAAAGATACATCAAACAATATAGAGTATCTATAATTAGGTGATCTTTTACCTTGATGTACCTAATGTCAATGTTTTATTCTTTAATTATCAAAGTCCACCTTAATAGTCTTGATGTGTTTTGTGTTTTCCTTTTGCTTATTAAAGTAAGAGGTTTTGGTCACTGACTACAATATTCAGAGAAGGAGCTGAAATAATATACACTCCAACTTGTTGCAAAGCCACATCAAAGCTAAACATTTTTCCCAGTTGTGGAATATTTTGTTCAGTACTTGTTTAGCTTGTTTTAGAAAAATAAAACACTTGATGATCATCAGCATTTCAGTCTTCTTGAATCAATACTCCACAAATTCAAACATCACTTGCATAGACAGCCATTTTAAATGATTGACAGAAATTTGCAGCTGAAAGAACTGGTGCACACTTAAGTATTTCTTTCAAGTTATTAAAAGCCTCATGTCATTTATAAAACCAATGAAACTTGGTTTTATTTCTCACCAACTTGGTCAGAGAACAAATTGGAGCAAAATTATCGATAATATCTAGCCTAACCCCAAAAACGCATCAGATGCTTTTTACACAATTGGCACACGTAGCTCAGATATAGCACTAATCTTAACTTCTGTGGGTTTAACTTGACCATTTCCCACAATATGTCCTATAAATGTAGCACATGGAAGAGTATATTGAGGCACCAGAAAGAGAGCCAGAACAATATCACCAGGCTGAAAAATCCTGTCTTTGTATTTCTTTCATACCTTAATTTTATTTTTGACAGAGTATAATGAAGACTAGTTCCTGCTACATCACAACCATTTGACACAATATATTTGAAATCATAAACAAATCAAAACATTAATCTCTGAATATTTGGCTGAAAGAAATTTCTACATTAAAGACCTAAATAGACAAAGGGCATCGTGTCCAAACACTAATTCAAAGGAACTAAAATCTAATGATTCATAAACAGATTCTCTAACAGCAAACGATAATAAATGAAAACTCTCGTCTCACTCGTTTCCTGTACCAAAGCAATATGACCAAATATGACCGGATGCTACACAGATTACGTAATCAGTTGGTTGCATAACTTATGCATAACTTGCTAGATACTTCCAGACATGATATTTGTCCTTTGATCAGATGAGTCAGATTTTGCAAAGGCCAAAATATTTTTAACAAGTGTGCTAATGTAATCACAGCCATAATGTGTCAAATGATATAATCCAAATGTCGTTAAATGGATTTACAATAATCACATTATTGATTTATTCCTAAAATACTGAGTACGTTGTAGTTCCAGTGAACCATGTAAATACATAATGTCTCTCAAATTGGAAATTGAACACAATAATATGATTGAGTCTACTTTGAATGTTTAGATAGGAATGAGTAATGTTTATTAAACAACATTTGTATTTCTAAAAGTCTCAGACACAAAACCAAATTTGTATATGACTTACCTATGGACCTACTTCTATATATATATATATATTTTAAACTAGACCTTAAACATAGCATCTGTAAACATGGATACTTCCAATTAATACTGATTTTAATATCTAATCTAAAATCATAAACACGTATTAGTTTTGTAATGTGTTATTTATAAAATGACAAGATATTACTCGGGTAGGCCCTACACTATATAGCTGACCAAGGTCAGCTACACATTATCGACATACATAAAATATAATCATGGAGAAAAGACAATACGCAATACAAATTAAATATACATAAAGTGTATTTTTTTATATCAGTGTTGTACTACCTGGTACATTGGTCAAGGCAACTAAAACAACATGTTTTCCTTTATTACAATTCGTTAGACCTTTTCCAAACAAATTCTCAAATAGTTTGTCAGACGTTAAACTAAGGATAAACAACTACAACTCTATTGGGAATTTTTAATAGAAGTCATTGTAATCACTCAGCTATCTTCAAGGAATTCCTAAATAGCAAAGGGAATTACATTTCATTTTAGCTATATTATTTTATGCATTTATCAATCACATAAAAACACCATCAGAGATATACTTATGTCTGTATATCTGGTGATTGTATCGAGTAATTGACCTCTTATCAAAGTGATACAAACATGTGTATACGTCAGGTGATAGTTTTGTGTATTTGACCACTTATCAATGAAATATGTGAACCTTTTCACTACACCTGCAAATATGTGTTCAGTCTTCTGTGAAGATCAATTGATTTAGAAGCATGCTATATTTCATATCTGTCAAAGCAAAAGAGATCTACAAGATTTAAACTGCAATTTAACTGTATATAATACACGTGTTATACCCTGTAGCTTACAAAATATAGGTCATTAAATAATCCAATTCATTTTATGCTATGCAGTGAATTATTTGATTTTGCTAATTCAAATAATGTTGATATTTCACTGTAGTGAAAAAATAACTATTTTTTTCACTACAAGAACTAGTTTTTGGGGTCAGAACATACTTACCTCCCTTGGATTTTCTGTCAGTGAACTACTTTTTCCGTATGTTTGTTTTCTTATTAATAATCCCTGTCTGTTATATTTGAAACTTGTAGTTTGTTATTCTGGAAATATCAGTTAATTTGTATCAATCTGATGTAGAACTAATTTTGTGCGCAGGTACACACAGCACAGCAGAACATGTACGGTAAACAGCTGAGATTAGCGTAAGATATCTGCTGATTTTCTGTGTCACAAAATTTAGGTAGATAACGTATGTGAGCATAATATTAAATAAATATTTGCTTGAAACGAGTGAATAACGGATACATTTCATCTTTTGGGTGAAAAACTCTAGTATTTTCAATCGTGGCTCCGCCACTCGTGAAAATACTGAGCTTTTCATCCACTCGATAAAGTATATCCGTTATTCACTCATTTCAAGCAAATATCCTCTGTTTCTTAAGACGGATCAATGTGCCACTCATCTTATATCAGTGAAATAACGTGAGAACACAAAACATTAATTTCATTGATACATTTATTTATTCGATGTTTCGTATATTGCATAACATTTACAAGACATATTTTTTTTGGGCGGGAAGAATCGAATATACACATTCGTTACGGACATTTGTCAGAAACAGGCCACATCTGATCAGACAAACCATGCATAGACGACATCACTTATCTGAAAAATCCCTCTATAAAGATTTAAATGCTAATTGAATCGTCATTGATAGACGCTCTGCTCACTTACACTTAACACACATTAATCTTACAAAGGCCAGCATGTATAAATAGTATTTGTCCTGGTAAAACAGAACTAAGATGCAGAGAAAATATATCAAAGCTTTTATTGCATTCATTATTACCAAACATCCATAGCACATAGGCTGGCTAGTAATAAAATTCTCGCGGCTACTCGGTCTCATTAGGGGTAAATGATATTTAGTGCCCTAATCGATGTGTTTATGGGAAAGTAAGACGTTCATGTGACGTACTGCGAAATCTGATCGATTTGGGGGGTACCAACATCCAATGTTTTTCCTGATTGGATAGCACACGACTTTGCATACTTAACATTGCATGAATGAATGTTATTACTGACTAGAATATGTACACATTTCAATAAAGATTAAAATATAACTGCGCCAGTTCTCGAAATAGAATTAGAGTTGTATGTTAATTTGATAATGTTAGTATGCTTTTCTTAGCGGCAACGAATATCTTTATGAAACCTTGAAATCTGGTCTTTTGCATATGTCAGTAACATTTATGCGTGAAAACCGTCATGCTTATCCGAAATTTCATCCACTCTGATGCACTAGCCGTCCAATTACATCTTGATCGGTCGTTGTTGCAGTCCATTTCCAGACCAGCATCGCCGATGTAACGTTGACCTTTTTTAGTAAGACAAATTGCACGTAATTCCTTTCCTGTTGAAAGCTCTCGGTGATGGAAAATTGACAAGAGATGAATTGATCTTCACAACCATTATTCACGGTTCACGTGGCCAAAACTCAGATAATTTGGGGTTTTTCCCGACATATACACTATGTATAAGAGAAGAAAGGCAGATATTGAATGCTATTGTAATTGACTGGCAAAATAAAGCAAACGGTGTCATACATGCTACAGTTGAACAGTGAGTTTTAGGCTCATCAAGCATTTGAATATCGCAGAATACAAAAGATGTTCTCTGCGAAGTTGGGAACGATGTGTACAATCACTGAATACATTTGACAAATAAATAGATAACGTAAAATGCCCTTGTTCCTCTTTGCACATAATTTATTTTTTGGCCGTTGCTGTATGAGAAAAACCATGATATCTCAACACCTAACACTGTTTGAAATAAAACGATCAGCACATGCTCAAGTTACTGACACACTAACACGTTGTTTGAAAATTATTTCTCCACTTTTGCTATAAGATATTTTTATGGCTTCATTATGTTCGTAAACATAATTTATCGTAAGCCGCAAACAGCATATTAATCAATCTTGCTGCACAGATTACCCATGTAAGAGCCATCTGGCTGAAAGTTATGATTTATGGATCTCTTCACTAGGGGCCCGGGGGTAGCTTGTTGCTTAATATACAGCAATTGAAATGTATCTTAAAATTAATATAATCCGTAGCTGAAATGTCCATCCACATGTTTAAAGGCAGGTCTGTTATTTTATGTTATCGATTTAACCGTTTGCTAATCAAATTACCTTTAACTATTCAAAACGATTAAAATAAGCCCTTGTGTATATTAGTTATTCGTTGTAATTCTGATTAATAATCTCGTTAGAAGATAGAATAAAATTGTTTTGTGTACTGAAACTACAGTTTGTAAATTTTAAAGGACATATAATAATTTTTACATGTAATTCTTATATGGCGCGTATTTGAATAATGTATTAGTTTTCTGTTATTTTATATATGATATAATATTATGTATATTTAATTCAATTGTTCGTCTGTTTATTTTTATTTTATTCCATTACAAGCTGCTGTAATGTAACATTGTTTACTGGGCTTGATCTTGAAATGACTGAAATTTTTTTTTAAAATTTTATTTTCTTGATGCAAACAACTAATAATAGCTTCATGAAGTATCGTAACTAGTTGCTGACCTTGTTTCAAAATCAGTGACAGTTTTGGTAAACAACTTTATAATTTGTTTTATCTTTCTCAAAGTAAGAATCATTAAGTTGAGTCAAGGTCATACCAGGACAACGTGTTATTTTATAATGTGCCCATTGGTAACAACTTCTATTTTTTCGAGAAGAATGATCTTTTGACCTCATCCGGGAATCTATTTTGCGTCTTCGATAGTCGTATAACTAATGTTATGATCAAGGATTTAACATGTTACTTAATATTATAATGTGATCAGTTTGGGCTGAATTTTATTTTTCTTCAAATTATTAAAATCAAGTGATTGTTTTCCCTGGAAATACAAAAGTGCTCTGATAATTCATGGACAAAGATAGTCATTGGAATTTATATGGAATTTAAAACTGGAATAATATTTTGTGTGACTCAACAAGAGACTATTGACACATCTGCACTTCGTAGGTTATTAAATATGTCAACGCCTTCCATCTTGAATTTCATCGCGGTTTGAATTGAGATTCACTTAGATCTTTTTATTGATATGACTTGTGTTTCAATTTTTAATTACAATTTGGATTTAATTCGCAATACCGTTATTTCTTTTTTTCCTCATTTTCACCTTTTATTCTAGGGAAATAAATTATTTGTTAAATTATACAAAGCTTGTTGTCTTCACTCATTTCTGTTACTTATTTTAAGAACATAGACTCATAACAATAACAGTACATATTCAACTGTTGTTTACAACTTTCAACTTTATTTTATTTAGCAAAAAGAATTTTATTTCTACGTGGTTTTAAGTATTGTTACAAAATATGCAAAAACATATTTGGAGGCTTTTGTTCCGTGAGGACTTATTTCGAAAGCATTACACCGTAGAAATTGTAGGCTTATGTTTAAGATAAGAATTAATTAAAATTGAGACATCCAGTTAAGTTCAACAGTTCAACAGTGATTCGAATTGTTGAATTAACAGCATATCGTTTCATGTAAAAATGGATAAAATGAAAGTTGAATAAGTTTAACATGGTTCGGGCTTTTGGGGATTACATTCAGTATTAACTGTCTGTCATGTACTTCAATTTTAGCCCCCAGTCTGCAGTCTGTTTGGGAATCGATCTTTAACTTCATGCTAAGGAATAATATTATACACGCTCTTATTTCTGCCAGTTCCTAAAGAATAAAGTAAATAATATGCTCATTTAAATTAGATCTTTTATTTACTAGTGATGGGGGACTGGAGGAGGAACTTTTCGTATGAAGGATTTATCCGAGCGACCAAGCAAGCAAACCCAGTGCCAACAATTGACGCCTATTTAGCAAGATGTTAACTTTACAGTTCGAATGCGATACCGTACAAGTATTCGTTGAACTCACGTGTTTTGAGCCAGATCATAGCAAAATAATCTGATAAATGTCCCAGTTTCATACAGGCTCTGTCAAGCAATTGGATTTATCATTACCATTGTTGCAAATGTTTTCCAGTTGCATCTTCCTATAGTGTTAAGAACTTAAATTAAACTCTAAGCATGCCATATATGGAAATAAATCTTTCTATATGGCAACAATTTTATCAACGGCTTTAAACTTATCTACATCACTAACCCGCATGTATCCATGAGAAGGATACATCTCGATAACATAACATTTTAAATTCTTCATGATGCAAGATATCTTCTCGAGCTCTTTTCTATCATCTTGTTTGCTGTTTACTGTCCAAATCGAGTTGAAGGTAAGGAACGTCCACGTCCGTTTCTGTCATTTTATTTGTATTGATTACTTTCTACAGATCAATTTATGGTCGAGACAAATCCACGACTTTTTCTGTCATCTTGTTTGTATCGATTACATTTTACAGACGATTTGAAGGCGGAGGAAATGTAACGTTTTTGCTATCGTCTACGGGATTTAAACAAGACCTACTTATTTAGCTACTGGTCCTGTTAAAACAGATTATTTATTTCAGCAATTGTCAAATAAATAGTTATGTAAGAAATTGATTATTGTAACGATGCTTATAACACCTGTTGTTTTCTTGAAACTGAAAAAAGGCCACAAAATACAACAACAAAAAACAGATGATCGGAGCGTTGTATATTGATATATTACAAAGACATTGTATTGTTTAAATATAGTCATTTCTAAAGACTGTGTGTTACAGTGTAAAGATAAATGGTTGTGCTGGTACTACAAATATATCAGGGAGTAGTTTTCTTTTAAACATAAATAGTGCATATTTATTTTGCCTTTAATTATGTATTCGTATTATGTCCACATCAACTGCCTTAGTTCCGTCTCACTATCAATTCGCTACATGTTTTGGATGAGTGACTCAAACTTGTATATATCCAAAGATTTTAATACGCAATTTAAAATTGATAGTCGAATTAATTTTCTTTAAAATATTCCAATATTAACTGACGGCAAAAATAGTAATGTTGTCGAAAGTGGCTGGCTTGCATAGGTTGGGTTTGTCTGCATTGATGATTTACTCATTAAAAGGAAGTGGAAGATGCACCGATACAGCTGGCCCGGGTTGTGGATTGTGAATGTATTGCATCCGCGAGTGGTAGAATCCGAATCCGACAATTATAAAAGGGAGCAAACGCGTCCTCCAATAAATGCAAATGTGGGTCCGTACGGCATAAAGATGTGGCACATATAACATGTAAAATGAATAGAAAAGATTATTATTGGCTTTTTTCATAATGTCTTTTCTGAACTTCGAAATGCATGTCTAGGCAAGTGCAATTATCGCATGAGACTTGTTTGATTCACTGTTATGTCAGAATGTCGTATCTGATGTAGATGTTACGAAGGAATTTTGTGCCTGCTTTATCCATCACATTGCTATATGTGAATTGGGCATCATGAATATACATGCTTCCATCGACAGTTTACTAAGATCATATATGATGAGAGAGAGAGAGAAAATATGTGAATGTAAAAGTGACGATCCTTTTGTTATATATCTTTAATACTTTGCCAGTATTCAGTTCCTGTATTTTGAATGTCTTTTGCATGTTTTTCTCTATTTTTGAACTTGATTTTATATATGTGTGCTGCATATATACACGTTTGAGTGTACGCAAAGGCAAACTGAAATCTTCAATACCGGGCTACACTTTCAACCATAGTTGCTGCATTATTTCAGAATAAATGATAAATTAACAGACTGATTGCATTCCAATATTCGGATATAAATTATATATCAGGGGCGCGGGGTGGATGTGTGATTTTCATTTGAGGATTTATTTTTTCCGTCTATTACTTTAAAATTTATTGAACTAATACAATAGATATAATAGGTTTAAGAATAATTCAACTAATAAAATGGATATAATAGGTTTAAAATTTATTCCACTAATACAATGTATATAATAAGTTACAGAATTATTAAACTAATACAATGTTACAATGTTATATAGATATAGATTGTATTAGGTCAATGATTCTGAAACTTATTATATACATTGTATTAGTTGAATAAATAAATAAATAAATAAATAAATATATATATATATATATATATATATATATATATATATATATATATATATATATATATATATAGGTTCGCTTTGCTTCTGTACATCAGAACAATATTATTTTTTCAAAGTATTTGCAAGGCAGATATTTTTTATAATTTCTAGTTAGTTAAGGGACAGTGATGACGTTGATAAAATAATGATAATATATGGGGTATCCACTGAAGCAGAAACATTTGTTAAAATATGTCAACTGGCTGCTATCGAGTGAATAACGATATATTTAATGGAGTGAAACGTATATAAAGTTAAGTTTTTTCCACCCACGAAATGAACTATGTACATTATTCACTGGATAACAAGTAACCTTTCCTTTATTTTTATCGTTAAACATATGTGCGTAGGCGGTACAACAGACTGAAGTAACAGATTTCTTGCTGAAACATGCGCGATGTTCTTCTACTGGTTTTCATGATTATTCACACAGAAAACTTAACAGTTACATAATGACCCTTCCCAATTCAAAGTAAAAACCACATTAATAAAACAAAATTATTCATATTTTACTGAATTTGAGCAGGAGTATGCTTCAACGCAAGGCAACCATTTTCTCCTAGTGCCACTTAAGCATCTAAGAATAGCTTCAGATTTCACGCTTATCTTGTTATTGACATGGCAGTGAAATTATTTCTCGGAATTCACTCCGTTGAATTATCACATTTAGTTTATTTAGAAAATCAAGTAATACACGGCCTGGAATAAAATAAAGTATTATAATACCCGGCAAAATGGCGTTGCTGATCCTATTCGGTACAATATATGTTTGCATCCTCATGTCTGTAACATTTACTTGCTGTTGCAATTTGGATAAAGGATATGTTCTGTTTATCCGTTTACTCTTTCCTAAAGACAGCTTTACCCTTGACCGGATGTGACGTGATTGCTTTTAGGGTACGGCATGCAGCAAAAGGACTTTACTAGATAATTCAGGCGGTAATTAGGAATTATAGAAATGCGAAAATTTGCAAATTAGAACTTTTGACATTAATTTTCAGCTGATTGTAGACTTCTTGCTTCTTTTAGTTGTTGATTCAAGAACTCTAATAGTTAAGACGGAGTAAATTCCATTGATGAATTTGCAAAAAAAAAATTATATTGTTCCTTTTGAAGTACTGTATTTGATACGTAAATTAAATCGACGGTTTTAATACATTTTATTACGATGAAGAAAATACAGTCATAATTAATGACTACAGACGCAACAAGTCAATTGCAATAAACATTTCCACAAGAAAATAAATTATATATATTTGTGTTATATCATATCTTATTGGCATAGGAAATAAAGCGAAATATGGAACGAACAATAGTAAAATATGATAAAGAAATAAATAGAACATGAAACATTTCAACAAAAGATACCAGAAGGTGACAAGTTGCGAAAATCGACTACTTCAATAACAAAGAGATTATCTGCCTTGATGGAGATTAACCGGTACAACTGTATCAGAAGGAAGGTACAATTGTATCCGAAATGCCCTGAAAATATAATCGGTTCTTCCACCAATGTATATCAAAAATCCTTTCAAATATCAATGTCTCCATTCGGCAGTTTCCTGTAATCACATTAAAATGGACTTGGATTATTCGTGAGGACGTGGAAAAGCGCTGACGCACTAAATCTTTTAATATCACAGAGGTAGGATAAAAATTAGGTCAACATTTCTTATCTTTGTGTTCATTCACACAACTTATTAAATCTGGTTAAAGTAGACTAAAATAAATTCGCTCAATGACGCCAAGTGGTCTAGACATGACACACAAAACTGAAAATTGTGGCCAGTTTTAATAAAGTACGAGTACATATCAGTTAAATCTAGTTTTCATCGCTGATAAATCACTATCATTGATAAATTTTTGCCGTATGTACGGGTTCTTCAATCATAAATTAATTCGACGCAGAAATGTCAACTCTTTCGTCACTTCTTAGAGATATTTTTTTATGGCATTTTAATCTCTTGTATTCTCGGCTTGTGATTATGGTATAGTCGGGGCGTTAGACATGGAAAATATATGAAATTTACTGAGGCAATAAACTCTTATTTAGAAATGATTTCAAACGAAATATGAGTAAAATGAAAAGCCAATAACCACCCTATCTTCATATTACATTCAGGTGATTGACACAAATCTTTAAGATATTCCAACACTAAATGATACTTAGACACAGGCCTAAATATTCAGCAAACACCACTTCGAGTATTTCAAGGAGAAAGAACCAATCCCGTAGCCAATACAGAAAAAAGAATTAGTCACTTTACCAAGCTTTAAAGGTAAGATAAAATGTATCTGATGCGAAAAAAATTATACAACTTAAATGAATTCACTAATGAATTAGTTTCTTTTCCACTCTTTATTGTTATCTTATTGAGTCAGAAATATTTTGATATGTTCGATTTGACAGCTCTTCAAAATATAAATAGAGGGTTTAAGGTAACTGCTTTATTATCAACCTCATAGAAGTGGTGGTTGATATTGAAAATAAGGAGGAGATAGGGAAGGATAGAGGCAGATGTAGTGAGCGTGAGAATAATATAGATGCTTGCAGTAACAATGATTATGGACAGGACAGGAACCGAAACATCAAAACCATTTTCCTTAAAGACATTTCAACAGATGCTATCGAACCAACCATGTATTTGTTCATATTCTGACGAAATCACACTTACTTATTCTCACGCCCATTGGGGCGTTGGTACGATCTTCCTTTTAACCTGAAAAGTTTTTTTTTACCTTAAATGGCTAAAAACTAGAATTTATGTGTTCTTGAAATGTTAACGTATACATAACTGTTTACGATAATGAGTGATACTGTGGTATCAGTGGAATATTTGTCATTCCATAATTATCTTCGTCTTGTACTGTGTTTCAAGTCAGCCGATTGGATGAACACGAACATAAGTATATTAAAATATTTACATCCAGGATCCTTCTAAAACTATTAAGATCCTTTAAATAAACGTGGTAGTCTTTTTAATACTTTCATGCCACTAGATAAAACTACTTACCATAGATTATCTTCAAGATACCTTACGTCTGTGCAAAATAAAAACATTTGTTGAAAATCCTGCAAACATGTAACAAATTGGTTTAAAAAACATCATGTATTTCAGGAAGAGTATTTGTCAAGCGAATACATGAACATGCTTCTTTTGATGAGAGTGTTTCAAATATCTTTCCATCTGGAGAAAAAGAACGATTTTTTTCCATAAAAGATGGACATGAATAAGTAATAGTTATTCCTCAATAGTAAACATTATTTCAGAATTTTACCAAGATTTATGTAACAGTAAAAGCTAGACTTCGAAAACTCACGGCAACCTTCACCACAATCATATATTCTTAATTCAGTAGAGACATTAAGCTAACATTTGCGATCATTTTCAGTACATGAAATAAGGCACAAGAACTTGTTTCTCTAAAATACATTAAGCATTACAAAATTAAGACCTAGTCTCTGTCAGGTCCGATAAAGGTAGCAATGTTTAGTTCGATTCGCCACTGCAACTGAATCAAGAGATAATAATCTTTGATATTTTGTAATGCAACAGTAAAATGGCTGCGGTTGTAAAAAAATAAAGTCAGTGCTTGTAGAACAAGAAATGTTGTGAAGTCGCTGTTTCAGCGCAGATTTACTATAGGAGTACCCTTGTGCAAGCTTAATCAAAAGTACGATAAAAGCAATCCAGCGTCTATAGTAGTACAATATTAGTGCATTCCTTGCTTCAAATTAACCCTCAATTCTTGCTACATTTTCATATTAAACATTCAGTTATCTATTTAAAAAATTCAAGAAGTATGTCCAAGATTAAGCGTGTAGATAATAAACCGGCCTTGTTTATGTTACTTAATGATTACTGTAAATACAGAACATGGAATTGAGGTTTGAACCTAGTACAGAAACATAGGGGTCAGACTTGATAATCTGTATTCTAGGTCTGGTATTACCATTGACTGGTGACGGACAGAACGGATGATGTGAGACAAACATAACTGAAAAATAGAAATTAGCATAAACATAAAACAAACAACAAGTGTCTTCTGCAAATAGATTTTATGAACTAACTTCGTTATTTTCTTTCCTGTGTTACGAGAAACTATATACTGCGTTCTTCGTTCTTCAGAAATGAAATGCCATAAGAAATCAAGGTCTCGTGAGAACTATATTTGTTGTTTTTGAATGTCTGAAATATAATTGTTAGCTCCTACGATGTAAAAACGATTACGTCTTGCTACTGAAATTATGAATCTAATTCCTACACTATTTTAGTCTGCGTGCACAGACGGACCTTTGCCCTATGGGCAGGAAAGCAATTTGATTGGTAGTTATTAAGCATATGATAAGATATAAATATAAAGTATAACATTTCACTTATATTTTATAAATTCTCTCTGAGTCTTTCCAAGAGTGTAAGTCAACAAGTAACTGATTACTGTTTGCTCTCTAGCCATTTTACCCCATACTATACTAGCAGGATATGTTTACAAAATCTCTAAACATGGTTAAAACAAACCAATGTAATTTTGACTACAAAATCTATAAACATGGTAAAAATACAATGTAATTTTGACTCTGAGAAAGAGATTACACTTAGTTCTTATCTTAATAGAATATCTATGTATCTGAATTTTAATTTTAGAGGGATGATACCTTTTGATACAAATTGGATATATAATTTAGACATAGTCGTGATAAACATTCATCGGCATTTCCTTCTTCATGCATGTAGTAAGGAGATTTGTGTTACATCTGAGTGAGAGAAAAATTTGTAGGCATTCTACTTTGTAGTAGTACATAGTTCCAAATATGATAAATGTATATTCTATGTATATTATTTGACTGCTTGACTTTCCGTTTACGCGTCTTTTCATCGATACAACGATATTACCTTATGGTTTCTAATGGAATAATATTTTAGTCAGCTTTTCTAACCCTTCATCACTATCACTAATCAGTTAAAATAATATCAACAAGCACAACAGTCAGGCTTAATCATTTTTAATCATTATTTATTTTATCATGATAAAATAGTTATATTGGACATCTCTATCTCTCTCAATACTCTTTGTATTTCATTGGTCTAAACTTAAAATAAAATCTATGTAAATTTGCATTTTATCGTGAATCTACTAAAATTGTATGACAATATGTGTTGTGATTTTCAGATATGAAAAACATCATCTTTATATTAAATCTAAATAAATAATTAATTTTCACAATGGCGCAATAAATGATGTTCCTTCTATGTTCATCTTTCTAGAATCGTTTCTGTTTACTCATCTTTCTACAACCACATTTCAGAACCAAACAAAATCTTAACTAACCGATAACTTGAAAGAACATTAATAAATACTCAATTAATTAATACCCTGTTTATATTATGAACGAAATTAAATGGCTTCGTTTATTTGTTTGATTATTTCGATAATGATTTTGGATGTATTGCTAATAAAACTTAAGGATGAATATTCTGAATGGTTACTTGGTTGGGTTCTTTTTCATTTTAGTTCATAAGAGTTGAACATCTGTCGATATATTCATACATAATACAATTCGATGATATCATTCTGAATCGTTTACCCATTTTTTATTTCATCCTTCCTTTAGCAGCTATAATTACCCATATAAATTTGGGCATTTTCTTTAAGGCAAGCCATATCTCTAGTTGCGTAGGTCCTGTCTTGTGCATAACTCCTGAGAAGGAATTATTGCAAATTAATAAACTAATGTCTTTTTTACGCTTCGTATAGAATTAAAGAATAAGTATATCTCTTTCGGAAATATGAAGCATAACAACTACGCGAATCTAAATTCAACTCCACAATGTAAGATGTTTCTACAAAATATATACTGCTTACTTAGACTGCGAATGTCAAGGGCAGTTTAAGTCCATAATGTATTCCAGCAAAACATAAACATACTGCTGTTAAACAGAATCGGTTATCTTTCTATTATGTTGCTGTTTGTAACGTGTTGTTGGTTATTTTGTATTCTGGTGAATGTTCGGTTGGGAAATTGGGCTAGAATACTATCCTGATATGTACGTTTTCCTGAGTTTACTTTATGTTTCGACAAATATGTAATCAAATGTGACTCAGTCAAATAATCGATCTAATATTCTCGGCATTACAAATCTTTAATATATATTAGGGATACTCTATATGTGTATCAAATTACAATGTATGTAAACACATGAAACATGTCAAAAACTTCATTCGTATAGATATTAGGCTCACTTAGAAGGCACGTTGATAATGTATATACTATTTTTGTAAGATTTCGGTAATAGTTTGTGCTCTTTTGTCACTTTTGGTTCGTTGATCTTGTTTTGTTGATATGTTTTGCATATTTGCTCACGTCAGATCTAATAAATGAACACTGTTGTGACGAAGACTTGTAAAAGATTAACTGCTCTTTGATCGGTGGAACACAAAATTGACCCTGCAAGACTGCAAACAAGTCCTCTGAATCAGTTTCTTTACATGATGTACGCATGGTTTTATACTTCCACACGATATTTCCTGCTATAATAGCTGTACCTGAAACATAACAACTGGGTTAGTGACTACAAAAGAATAAACGTGTTGCTGTGGACTTAACGCCATTTTTCAGCACACGATAGGTTCGACATGACATCCAGTATAACTGGTGGAGGAAGAACCCTTGAAAACCGAGATCAGCTATTGGATAGTTTATTCACATGCCCACACTGTTTGAGACTCGAACACAATATCAGAAGTCAGACGGTAATGATTGGTAAGGTTTAAACCACTGAGAAACACTGGGACCCCGGAAAGCAAAAGATAATTTGTACTGTATTAATACATTTCTCCTGAAAATCTCAATATGTTTAGCACAGGTACGCTGTACTATTGATATAATTGGAAAAGAGAATGTTCGTAAACAAACGAAGCGAGGCAAATAATATATTTAATTGCCAACGCGTCTCAACACGCTCTAATATTTTAACTCCAGTGTATTATTCTAGAAGACTTAAAATCGTTTAATCCTGGGTAATACTTTATTAGACCTACAGTTGCTTACTATTTTAATTCGTGAAGAATCATATAAATATCAAAGGCTATACATTGTTTTTAAATAATAACCTGAAACTTCAAAGTCGCAAAAGGCATTATTACCGGGCATCAGCGTGAATTATTTTGAATGAAACCTTTTCCGTCAGTTGCGAAACATGTAATTACCGACAGTTAAAGTACTCCAAGACACCAAAATAACTTTACCTTCTTGCGAAAATAATCCAAATTAAACTCTGTTGTGAACCAGCAGGGACGTAGATTTTAGTGTTATGTGTTATGTATATCTATAATTTCTGTACATTTAATTCATGGAGGTAACGTTTAGTGATTTTGTTAGTTGAAATTTCGTACCTACGTAGCTTCTATTTTTAGATATTAAAAACGTAAAATTGCAAACTATCTATAAATAGATGCACTTGTACATGCTTACGGTTAGTAATAATACAATTATTAATAAATAGGTTGAAAACTTTCAGGCTTATTCAAATCAATAAGAATAAAGATCGTTCAAATTTATTATTTCGTAATTATTAAAAATATCAATATTTTGTAACAAGTGTCTGGAGTATAATGGCATGTGTATCTTGAAACCTTGCTATGACCTTAATCTTATTTCTGTGCAGGAAGGATATGTTATCCTGGAAACATGTTTTGGGGTGTTAAGCAAAGCATGACGCATAATTAAGTTGCTGAAGATAGTGCTATATTCATCAATGACATATTATTTGAGTATATAATGGCGTACAGAGTTAAAATTCGTAGATAGTTTTTTGAAAATTTTGTTTGTTTTCCAAGGGACATGTAATAATATAGTTTTCACTGAGATGATCACCATCTAGACTGGCAAACAATGTACCAATATGTTTGTGTTTATTATTAAAATTTAACAAAATCAAGGGTTATTATATTCAGCTGACTCGAAACATCTGATTTCCGGTTCCTGCAAATTATATTAAAATATCAGTACACAGAATGGTGTCTTAATTTGGAATAAATTTGATTGACAAACTAAACAGCTGATATAGAATGCGTATGTTTGTGTTGAACATCCATGTTTCTTCGCACTACCGCTGGACAGACTTCCATTATTCTAAATGTTAATACTAGCAGGCGCCATCCAATACTGTTAGAAGTCTGGGTTATTATCAAGGTATCATTTTTAACATTTATTTTAATTATATACATCTGACGCCGAATACATCTTTAATGTTACATGTAGAGCAGGTTGGATATGCGTAGTTTACATGCTATTGCTCATTGATCTAAAGCAAAAATGTGTTGAATCCTTCAAAGTCAACAAGGGCCATGTTTCTAAAATAATCTTATTTTCATAGTAAGAATTGTATGAAAACTCTGCATGTCAGCTATTAATTAAACTGCTACTTTCATTACTTATGAATTCATAATTGTGGTTTTCATCATAATGAATTGTAGAGTAGTAATCAGATATGAACAGAGAAGTAATTTTAAAAGAAATGTTATGTGCTATATGCATTTGTCAAGTCCATCATGTTTTAGACTTTTAGACTAACCATGTTTAAAAATTAATTCGAATTAACGTGAACTATTTTCTCAGTACTGAACAGGTAATGATACCGTTCTCTATGACAAGTGTGTAAATGAAGATTTTATCTGACAAAAATACATAAATATCCTCTATAAATCATTATTCATTCAAAGAAAATAGAAATCTCTCACACATTGTCATCATTGATGTAAGCGAAAACGAGAAACTATTTAAGAGTCACTCTTGACTGCTCTTTACAATGAGCCATGGAATTTCAATGCGTTTTTCTTAAACGCGTTACCACAGGTTTAAAATTTATATATAAACATTTAGAGCGTCATGTACGGAGAAACATGCGACAGAACTCATGAGACCTTTCATATTTGCATGATTAGGTTTATTCTGACTGGGTTGACGTCAGCTACAATATAATATAGAACTCATTTTTCTGCTTTCTTTCAACGATTTCCTTGTTACCGTCTTCTTTTCATATATCTATATATAGAGAGACAGACAGACAGACAGACAGACAGACAGAGCGAGAGAGAGATTCATGCATACATGCATGCATGCATACCTACCTACCTACAGACAGACAGACAGACAGACATGCATGCATGCATACATCCATCCATCCATCCTTACATACATACATACATACATACATACATACATACATACATACATACATACATACATACATACATACATATCATGTTCGAATAAGGATAATACAAGATTTGCTTTGTGCAAAACCTATGCCAAGAAACACAGGAAACGTTTTGAAAGTCTTGGCTGCGCTATCTTACTTATTGTTCCATCGTTCTCTCTCAGACGTATGTATATTTCATAAAAGTGCATAGCCTTCATAGTCTTGCACAAACCTGTCAGTTCATAAAGAACATATATGGACTCCCAACCATCACAAATACACAGTTGCCTACAATAAATTAGGCAACAAAGGCTGGAGTTACCAATTTGATACCAACTATTGTTATACAGTCACACACGGCCACGAACGACACAGAATGTTTTTTTAAAGCAGTGAACACTTCATGTTATATTTTTATAGACGGCTAAGTCTATGGGAAGTTTGCTACTTTGCAGCTATTATGTTTTACGGAGACGAAAACATTCATTCGCGTCGTGGTGTTAGTTTCTGGATGAGAAGATTTAAAGCGACATTGGAGAGACCTGTTACAATCTATTCCTGAGCAGGCCATTTACAATGACCTTTACTCAGTGATTACACGTTAGAGTCTCTGAAACAGATAATGATGGCTGTCGACAACAGAGGCAATTTACATGTTAATCAGGATGAATGTATTCCCTCGAACAATAAACTCACCATTTACATTGCTAGTAAATACATAAAACACAAATCAACGAAATTAATAGGATATGACTTTCTTACACTGGAGGTGATCGTTTTCTTTAATTTCTATTATTCTCTTTTTTCGCTTCTCAAGTATCAAGTAGTGTGCCTATAAAATTGTTTTGCATGTCCCTTAGTAGTTGGAGTCGGAACTGGTACTTATTTTCTTTAATTGGTATGAGGTGTTAAGCTTCGTGTGCGATAGACTGGTAGCTTTAGCAATTTCTGAGGCTACATTCAATTTGTAATAAGCCAAATCAACAATGTAATCCTGGAGGTGTCAGCACATTTCACATCGTTTATGTGATCGATCTTCCCTTCGCATTGCCTTTAAATTCCGCATAAACAACGATTCTAGACTAAAAAAACAATCTGATGACATACCATTCTCTTCGTCCGCCGTTCCCTTCTACAAGAGAAGCAAATGGGTGCATTTGTCAAGCATTTACTTGAAGCGGGAACAATTATATAGTGGTTTGAAAAGCTGTGGAAACTATCGATTATCTATTAATATTGCGGTAATTGTTACTCTGTAACGGAATGAAACCAATTATCCAGTACGCTTGACCATTAGAATTATAATGAATGTTTTATTGTATAAGTACCTCGTGTCTAAATGGCTTGGTTTACAATGAATTTATCGCAAACTAATTTGCAAAGAGAACTCTGTTTTGCTTAACATTGTGCTTTTGAAGCACAATGGTCACTAACGCTCCTGTTTGGTGAACTTAAATATTCAAACCATTAGGAAACAATTCCAATTAAATAGATACGTAGGGAGCTGAATTAACACGCAGACACACAACTAGTAGATAGATTGATCGTTCGTAAATTGGGCGAGGTAAATATTCCTGATATAATAATATCTTTTGATATTGCTATAAATAGATCGAAACAACCATGTGCATTAGGTGTGAAAGGCCTGTTTTGTGGTATGTCTGGTTATATACGGTGATGCGTACAGTAAGATATACGGCTTAAAATGTCTAACTGATAAATCATAATGGAATTTCGGGAAGAAGGTGTGGTACTCTTTCTACAATGCATGATGCTTTTAAAACCTTGACTTCTTGCAATATCATATCTGGTGGAAGCAGCGCGAAGCTGGATAACTTTGAGATATTTTATATTCTTCTCGATCGTCTCTAACTTAAAAGCTTTATTTCGAAGGAAATTCAGGCCATTCAACATGGTAAATAGAGGAATGCGCACTCGTAATTTGAAGTTCTCTTGGACTGTATAATAGTAAGAAGCGATCAGTTCAATAACTTGTATGAGCGAAATATATATATATATATATATATATATATATATATATATATATATATATATATATATATATATATATATATATATATATATATATATATATATATATATATATATATATATATATATATATATTTAAAGCTGAGCAGATATGGTCCGAAATGCGTTAATACCGCTGTATTGCAAAGATATATAATTTAGTGATGGAAATGTAACTTTAGAGTGTGACTTAAATTATTTAATTAAATGGCTCTCAATATGAATTTAAAAAGGTCGTTCTAATTCGCATGCACAAATTCTTTGCACCTCCCCATCATGACCAATATTACAATGAAAACAATTGATGGCGCTTCAGAAGAAGATCTAAAGCATTTTCTGACCTACGGCAAATCATAAAGCTGAAGTCGCTGGCAAAGCATGATTCCTCAATTGATTTGGTGATTGTCGAGAGAAAGATTGTTTCTTGAAAGCCGTTTCGAATGATGATCAAAGACTTGATATACGTCGACACCGTTTTAGAAGATTCCACAAAGTAATCAGATTAAGTGTTGAATTGGTGTCTTTCTTACGTACCGGTGTAAAACAAAAGCGTTTGCAAAAGTCTGAAACACCGAGTGAAGAAGGAAGATACAACAACACTGCTTCAAGCAGTACAAAGTTAAAGTAGAGCTATTACATGAGTAAGTGTAATAAAATTTGTAGGTGGCGTTTGGTTTTAGCTTAAGCCATTGCAACGATATCTACAGAAATAGATTGCGTTCCACAAGTATTCAAAGGACATTCTACATTTACACTTCTGTGAGTTAGTCGAGTAATCGAGCAGTTATTTGAGTGAAGATTAAGCTAAGTAGTTCACTAATGCTACAGTTGTTCGAGACGACCAGTCTGATAAAACGCTTTCAACCGAGGCAAGATTTCACAAATCCCCGTCCTGATCATAATCTAGCCATTTCGGTGCTTCCGGTTGGAGACTGACACACACGTTGGTGATATGTAAAAAATGGAGTCCCATAATAGTTCTTAGAGTGCTCCGGTGATACTGGAAACGAATGATGAGATGCCAAGAAACGATAATTAATGGACTATAGATCTCCGAATTCGTTTGTCTATAAAAATGTATATCACCTTCCTCTTATTATGGTCTTGATTTGTTGTTTGGTATGATATACGTTTCGACATTATATCTGTTCCAGGGGATACGGCCAAGTGGGAATCAAGAAAGCCGTCTGGGCTCAGACAGCGTTTACAACAAAATGCAATGGAGTCGCTGGTAAATACATCTCACTATAAAGTTATTTTAACGTAGAAAAGGGAGTCGTGGATACAGTCGTTTGGCTAACGTTTTGAATCGAAATGTAATTTTCAACTAGGCAAATTAGTTGTGGTGTTATATTATTTCTGGACCGTTTTGTTACGGCATCTATTCTCTTAAGATCACAGTAAATTAAAGAAAAACAAAAATATCAAGCCAAAATGTTCGCATTACATTTTACAATATTTTTCCGATAGGCATTGATTGCAACTTAGAAATTATAACATGATATTTGTCTCTTCACTAGCTGTTTTTAGACTTATCCTTGTTACAGTTATTTTTAGAAACACTGTCATGGCGAATCCTGCGGACAGCACACTCCAACATTCAATCCAATGATTGACACAGTCATTCCTAAAATTATCACAAAAAGCAATAGATTTTGTGATTTCAAAAAAAGAGCCTTGTCTTAATTACCAACTTCAAGAGTTTGTCTGATTTTCTCAGGCATCTTTTTCAGTGATTTTGCATCGTTACAAGAAAATGATTCACGTAAGCTAACAATAATTCCTGAATTATCTTAATAACTGAGTTATAAATACAATAACTTACATTTATGACACAGGATTGCATGACTAATTGCCTATCCATGGACGCTTGTAGAGGCTACACATTTTTAAAATCGCGAATCCGTTGAATTTTAAACGAATGTCGAGTCTTCAAATTTTCATACATGAAATCAGTTATTGTTCCCTGCAGAATGATGAGAAAAGCGAAAACATTTTAGCGACGATTTCCCCAATGATCCATTCGTAATTCAATGCGTTAGCATGATTCGTTTAGATTATCGATTATGGTGTAATGTTCTTCAAATTAGGATAATAATATGAGAAAATCTCTCTTCTCTCTCTCTTTCTCTCACAAACACTTACAGAGACTCTAAATGTCGAAAACAAATTATCCGTTGAAGCAACTTTATCGAAAACTGTTCATAAACTCGTCTGGCCAAAACCAAACTTTAAACCTGAATAAATGACAATGAATGAATCATTTATTCAACGGTGGAGCCTCAGAGTCAATTAATGGTTTAAAACAGTTTTCTTCTCATTTTTAAAATAAAAACAAACAATATATACGCCAAAATAATTATTTAAATCACACCTTCCATTTAACTATTGCATATAAGTATATCTAGCTTGCCTGTGTCCGAATAGTACAATATTTGAATGTTAAACATTCGTTAGAATAAATAAAGATTATATTTGTGATTATGAACCTCGTTCAATAGTTTCTCATTCTTGATAATCGTGGGCCAAACATCGGTAACGAAGTGGATTGTCTATCAGAAGTACAGTAAGCATTAGTGTATCTCTACAATTCAATACAACAATTGACATTCAGTTGAATTGTAGTTCCATTTGGCGAGAAAAGCATTCATCAAGTTACAAAATCAAAGAGATATACTCATGTCTAGCTGTCTGATTGACGTTTAATATGACGGACCACTTTTCGAAGAACACCGGACACTTTTCAATTATGCTGCAACAAAGAAAATAACAATTTATCCGTAATCTTTTATGGGAGATCCATCAAATTAGTAAAGAGCTATGATTCACTTTCTGTCAAAACAACACCAAGAGAGTTGTTATATTCTTTTCATTTTTATGTATTTTGCATTCCCGATTAATAGCAATGTCTAGATGATTTAATCAACTATTTCCCATGAAGCGCCGATATTTTGCTCAGCTGATAAATATCAAATTATATATTGAAATCGATTGCCCTCAAATGACAAAGTGTATCCGAGCAGTGACTGCGGTGAGAGTGAGCGAGACTTTATTTCATGTTTATCTAACCCATATGAATTCATTTATTTCTTGAAAGCACATTTTAACAAGAAGGGTTTATATGTCCAACGATTCTAGATAGGTTTTCACATGTACTGTATTGTAATATATTGTATTGTTTTGCCATGACGTTTGGTAAATTGCTATTGAAGTCTTCAAATGCACGAATACGTACGCATGCACGAATTCATAAATTATACTATCGAGACCTTCTTAGTGTCAGCTTTAGATATAAACTTACGATATAAATTTAATTTTGTGTTTATATATTAAAATCAATTATTTACCCTGGATCGTTAAAATATATCGAAAATATGACATTCTTCTTTACCTCAACGGTGGATAATCTGGCAATCAATAAAGGAGCATATGATTTTAAAAGACTCAAACAGCGTAACAATTTATGTTTAGAAGCATATTCAAGTACACAGATCTCATATACGCCACTCACCCCATTCGTATGTGTATTTTAATCAATAATTTCCATCTGAAATTGTCTTTTGAATCCTGGTGAACTTAAAATGTAAATGTAAATTGATTTCTTTCGAGGAAGTAAGATGCATATTGTCTGAACAGAAAGGCGTAATAGATTCAAGAGACGATACAGTTTTGGTGTGCTTATTAATGATTCAGATAGTGAGCGTTACGAGATTATAGTCAAGTCAAAGGAACGTAGTAATTGTAAAGATTATGTTGCAATCAGTGTTAAAGGGCATTAAAAATCCAAATCATTCAAATTCAGGAGCACAGCAGCAAAATCTTAATGATGCACTGGAGCTTATGAGATACTTCTACACCTCTTTGCTTAGATGATATTTAACGCAGCGGTAAATGAAAAATCTTCATATAATAAAATCAGCCTTTCCCTAAATTAATCGCACAGCGGCACGTGTAGTAAACTTTTCTAATTTCTCTTGGGATGCAAATTGTTATGAGTGCAGATTCAATGTTCATTACCGGAAAAAGTAAAATGCATTAATATCTAAATTTAACGTAATTTTGTGTCATCATTTCTTTTCTCGAAGAGAAATTCATCGATTTAACAGAGTTAAATGTGCTAGGTTTTTGGTGGCATATTAACTGGTGACAACTTATTGGAAAGGTTTCTGACTCACAATATGCGATTGCATTATTGTCGGCAAAGTATGCGTATCGATACTTAAATATTTCGAATGCAGAGTGGTAAATGCAAAACGCGCCAATTAATAAATATTCGTCATGTATGTTAATAGTATAAGACGCATCGAAGAAACGCTGGAGCTGTTTGAAAACCCTAGTGCATTACTCTTAAACTAATATGTATGTTTTGACATATATTTCCAAATACTAAGTAAGGCATTCAAGAAACATCTTTTGAAGAAATGGATTGCCATACTCTGCATAATACACACAAACATAAGTTACAGTACTCTGCACGACAACAGAAACACACGTTACCGTACTCTGCTTAACACAAATACAAGTTACAGTACTCTGCATAACACGTACAAGGACAAGTTACAGTACTCTGCATAACACGTACAGGGACAAGTTACAATACTCCGCATAATACACACAAACACAAGTTAATGTACTGTAAATAACTCCCGCAAACACAAGTTACCAAACTCTGTATAACACATACAGACACAAGTTAAAGTACTCTGCATAACCAACACAGAGACATACGTTACAGTACTCTTTATAACAAACTCTGCATAATACAAAATAGTCTTTTTTAATTGTACATTGATAATCTATGAAATTGTGTTAGATAGAAATGATAAGAAACCTTTATGATAGAAATTGGATGTGTATGATTTAAAACATAAAGAGAATGAAACTTTTACTACCAATATATGCTTAGTTTACACAAGCAATATATGCTTAGTTTATACAAGCAATATATGCTTATTTTTTACAACCAATATATGCTTATTTTTAAACCTTTTCTAAATGTCGTGCAAGATATACTTTATACAGACAACATTTGTATTGACTTAGAAACTCCTTATCCGACTTTGTGCAGATGATCTTGTAGTAAAGGCTGATGCAGATAGATTTGCCCAATACTAGTATCTAGGTTAAATCATAATAAGACGGGGGAAATGATTTTTTGCAAGGTAGGATATATTAGAGGTTAAAAACCTTATGTTGAACGAATAAGAACTCAAGGTTCATTCTTATCATAAGTATGTAGAGATTGTGCCATGCTGGGAATCCGCCAACCTCGCATCAGATGGATGGGCCATGTACGTCGGATGGATGACGGACGGATCCCCAAAGACATTCTTTATTCGGAACTCGCCTCTGAGAAAAGGTCGATCAGACGGGCACATCTCCGCTTCAAGGATGTCTGCAAGCACGACATGAAAGCCGTTGACATCGATGTCAACACCTTGGAAGAGCTCGCTCTAGATAGATCAAGCTGGCGACATGCTCTGATCACTGGTCTGAAAGCCGGAGAGGACAAGCTTCGCTTGCTAGCTGATGAAAGACGATCGCAGAGGAAGAAGAAGCAGCTCCAACCAACACCAGACGCAACCTTCATATGCAGCAAGGACTACCACTCCCGCTTTGGACTACATAGACACAGCAGACGCTGAACAACCACAAACCTGGACATCTCTCATGGGCGCAGTTCCATCGTCTCTCCAGACTAACGGATGCCAACAAGAGATTGTTCTCTCATCATGTGGAGCATGGAACAAATGTCCCAAACCATGAGCAGAACGGGTAGCGGAGGCGATATATAAATGAAAGGCAAATTTTATAAAAATTGAAAACTGTTTTCTAAATGTTTTATTTAACATTAATGATTGATCATTTTATAATTAAATTACAGTTATGCAAATTAAGTCTAGCTGCGCTGTACGCGAAGAGTTTTGGGGTAAAGCTCTTAAATCTGAACAAATTGTAGAAGATATCATATTAGTTGACATTACCAATGTCAGATAATCGATTACCTTAATAGTATTATAAAATGCAACTCTCTTGGCTCGAGTAGTAGCTCTACAATGTAAGCTATCATATTATTCATTTTGTATTGAGCTATCGTGATGGTGAAGAATGGTATAACCAAAGAGTAGGAAGCAAGGAGATGATTATGAATATGTTAAAAACTAGATGTAAAAATATCAATATTTTACACTGGCATGCAGAGATGAATAACATGGACAGGCTATATAGAATATTAGAGACTGCTTTATATGTTGGATATTATTTGGGTTGTTTAAACGAGCCTAATTTATTACATATTATATCATTTGAGTGTGGGGTTTATTGGATGGCATGATCAATTCAGGATGCATTTGGGAAACGAAACATGAAGCTAAACATTGTATGTTAATGTAATCTTACAATTACTGAAAAATAGTGACATCGTACTATCCAAGAAGATGAGTGACAAACATTCGAGTGAACTACTTATCCCTTTTCGGTATTTTTGAACCGACGTTTAGACAAGTGTTGCATGCCTTGAGAAGTATTCATACAGCAAATAGTGCTCCGGTTTGTAAATTTGCATTGTTTAGTAGGAACAGAAGAAACCTATTTTGCAAATGTAAAAACCTACAATTATTATATATGTCCTTTCTTACACTTACCTCATAGTTGGTTATTTCTGTAGTACATATGTAAATAATTGGACCCAGCGTCCTAAATTGCAGGGGAAAAAGTTATTATCTGGAAAATGAAGTAATTGATATTATTATTATTAGTTTTGTTCTTATTCATAATGATAGTGATTATATCACATACAACAAAATCATACTGCTTAAAATAGCTTACTTCCTTATAATATGTTAAACCAATACAACAAAGCAGTAAATTTTTCTGTAAAATGCCAGTTGGAGAGAATTGTAGACAAATACAAAATGTTTGAATTTATGATCCGAAAAACAAGGATATTGACTTCCTGTGTCATTCACCTTCACTAAAGGTGTTGCCTTATTTTTACTTGTTTTGAAAGTATACCAAATTTGCGGTTCTTTAGTAGCCAAGAAGTATGGAAAAAACATGCTGTTAAAGGGGATTAATTTAAATGAAGAAGAATAAAAACATTTCAATTAGCAATAATACTTTCCGAACCAGGAGTCCTTGACAAAATATATTGCGTGTCTGTATAATCTATTGCAGCATTTAACATGGGGGCGCTCACCAATTAATATGTACTTTAGAAAGAATGACGTATGTAAGGTGAAGTAGTTCGCATTTAAAACATGCACAATGGAGAGAATGTTGGCATACCTATATGCTACAGTAATGTAATGTGGATGATATTTCTTTGGATATTGTACTTTTGGAAATTGTACATGATTTAAGCACACTGCAACTAAAATGACTGCTCCCTTGTGTTAAAAAATCAGCCTGAGTTAGTCTAAAGTACACTATACATAGCAGCTATTAAAATAGGGAAAATGAATTTTGCCAGACTAGACAATACCAGCTTCTGAAAGTGCAATGAGTGAATTACCAAATATATAAAATGTAAAAAAAAGTTATCGGCTCTTTTTTATACAATTTACCTCTTAAGTTCAGGAAGTGAAAATGACCAAGTAGAACTAGTACATTTTTGAAAGATGCACATTTGAAGTAAGGCCAAGCTGTATACTCTATAACCCTTAGTACACCCATCAATCATACACCAAAATAAAGGGAATTAAAGGTTCTTTTAATTATACCAAAGATATACAAAGTCTTTTTTAAATAGCCAGTATAACCAGTGAGGAAAGCCGGGGAAATTCTTTTTCTTTAAAATCCTAATGCAAAATACGAAACTGTAGAGCGCCACCATGATGATACGCTACCTATGGTGACTTGGAACTTCTGAAAGCTACATTTGAATTTGTCTTATCTTTTAAGGGCATTAAATAAATGACAACATTTATTGTTATTTGTTCAGAATTTATTTTGCGATTCTTATTTTATTTGACGATGCAAAATGTCAGAGAGCATCGTCTCTAGTGTAAATTAAATGGCCAATGTACACATAAAGTTGGAATTTCTGCATTGATATAGAAATAAATTTGGTTGTGAAAATAATAGGCGAGACGATAGCTATAGAGTGGCTGCACATTTTAAGTGTTACTGATTGAGTGTGAGTAAACTCAAGGACTGTAACCTAGAGATACGACAAAGACAATGTAGTTTGTCAATATTATCGGTTTTCCATGTGTCATATTTAAAAGCTGACAAGATCTGGTTTATACGTGAACTGTGCCACGCTTAAGTCATCGCTTTTATAAAAACACCTAAACTTTTGGTTTACTGTAATTTTATTGTATTAGGTTTATGAAGCGCCACCTGTACCCCTATTTGTAAATATTGAACATCATTGCTGATTTCTTACAAGTGGTTATTTATACTGTACAATTATGTCTTATACAGATAAGTCTTGTTCGTATAATTTGTCATAGATCTCATACGCCCCTTGATATCTTTTAAGTTACGAAGGTAACACTTTTTTTAAAATGACTTCTACGTCTAATTTTCGAAATGTTTCATCTCTTTTAAATGTATGCGTTCTAACATTATCACTTATCATGAAACTAAACGGACATCCCCACAACTGCGATCGGCGTTTTTTACTTGCTTCCTTCAACTGTAATCATTGCTATCGATCTGTATTAAGTGCTATTTTAGTCCACAGTTAGCTTTGGTAAAAACATAAGTCCGTGTTTTGCGCTTCGTTTTGAGTGATTTCATTCCACGGTCTAATTTGCAAAGCTTTATTCAGTATTTCCACTAATGGTGCCTTTTGTCTAAATAGGTTGACAAGGTTTTAACGTGTTTCGTTGTAGACAAATCGAAAACTTACAAAATGAAAACCTCTTTTCGCTCAACAAACTGTATCTTTTAAAGCGTTCGCCTTCGGAGGTATTTCTGAAAGTATCGTATGTATTATATCCCATAAACCTTATCCATTTATATGCCAAACCAATAAATCCTCTTTCAAACAAATACTGTTTTCACCTGTTCTCTTGTTTATGTAATATCTAAGTAGATCTTTAAAGTATACATTAATTCAGTATTTTGTTATCTTCTTTTCCAGTAATTTGCAAAGTTGTCTCAATATTTTGTTATCTTCTTTTCCAGTAATTTGCAAAGTTGTCTCAATTACATCAAAAAATTGTATTGTCAATTGTATTCACTTTTGCCATTTATATAATTGGTTCCAATCCAGCTTTTTCATATACTGAGTGTCCATGTACTGTTTCAAATTGAACTTTGTTTTGGTTGCATCCTGTCTCTATTTTTGTTTGATTGTTGTAGATACACCTTGTAACATTTTAAATCTAGCTGAATGCAAAATTACGCAATTTACTTTTTCGTCGTACTGTTCCGTTTCATCCATCTCGCTGTAAGGGCTGGTGTTGCTTTTTTGGTGCAATCGTAATTAAATTTAATCAATAAACCTCAATCTTTTCTTAAACATATGTGTGTGTGATTTGGTTTCTTAACTAAGCTTTTAAAAAGCATCAGTTCTATCGCTTCGATATCTGTCGTGTGTGAGTTTGTAGTGATGTCTATCATTGGAGCATCAAGCCGCAGATACGTAGCAACACGTCCCACTTCATCAGATTACCCTGACACCAGGCCGACAAGTCCTAACACTAATCTCAATGTTGAGCGCCACGCAAGGCAGCTGCTAGTACCAATTGTGTAAGTCTTTGGAATGATTCTGCCGGGGTTCAAACCTGCGACATCCCGCATCCGAGGCGGACGCTCTAACCTCTTAGGCCACTGTGGCGGTATTTTTAAGAGACTTAACAGGTACAGGAAGTATACTGCAACTGTTCGCAACAGAACTCTCTTTTTTATTTTAGTAATGCCGCATCGAGTTTTGTGGAGCCTCTGTTGTACTTAATCAATACTGCGCTTTTAACGGCACATATATTTTGCGTATCTAATATTTTAATAGAAACATGATAATAGGACCGTCATAAATTAACATTAAAATAACTTGATATTTACAGCAGTACGATCAGTTGTGGAACTGGGAAAACGTGCCCGTTATAAACTACTGACCATTGATATACAGGTAGAGTACCCAAAGTTAACTTCAATTAGAACGCATGGTATCTAGACGTAATTTACAGGTGACTACTGTATTAGAGGTGGCCTCAATAATAGATGTGACTATGTGAGGATTCACACAATATGGTAGGCATATAAAAGATGACCAAGATAGATCTAAGATGACCTAAATAGGTTTATTGAAGTCCACGATTTCTTCAAATGCACATTTAAATTTGTTTTTTCGCATTACTTTTTCTTAAAAGCTTAGTTAGCATGCTGATGCCTTGCGCACCTGACAAAGACCAAACAAATTAGATAGGCATTAGATAGGCATCTTTTTATGCAATGTGGATAAACTGGTTAGATACTGAGGACAATAAAGCATTGTTTTTATAAATTAAAGTTTGGAAAAACCTTTTTTGATTGAAAATGTTTTCAAACCTTGTTAACTCTGGTAAGCAAACAAATAATTGACTCAATCAACTATAATTTAACAGGCATATATGTAATGATATATCTATGAAATGGATCACTTTTACAGCCTTTAATACATTGTTAGCAGGAATGTGCAAGAACAAGCGTAACTGGATGAGCGTTCTATGTTCATATGTAGCTGACCTGGCTATATTTCCGTGTCACTAAGGCATCCTTTCTGATTACTTTTTATAATTTTGAATTTTGTTTCAATTTTTCAAAAATTATTCTGACTAATCTTGTGCAAAAGTAGAAAATAGTAGAAAAGTAGAAAATAGATCATAAATTGAGTTATTTCTTACGTAATATCCCATTCTGGTCTACCCTATGGCAATCTTTCACACTCAGAGTCTCGGAAAAGATAAGAATTTTGTTGCACTTTTATTTCGTATTGAATGATGGTTCTCGTCAGAACTACTCCCACTTGCAGCATAAATTGTTTTTAAATGAAACTAAACGAGACCCAGCTGATGCAGTTTGAAGATCTCCATAATTAACTGCCTTAAAATGTGAAACGTATCTCACTTAAACGTGTGCTTAGATGGCCTTATTAACTGTTTTCAATCTTGAACAGATGAGGCCTAGAAATGATATAGTTTGCTTTAATTGACGGCAAACCTCAAGGTGGCAATAAAAAATTTCTGCCTATTATTATCCCGATATATATATATATATATATATATATATATATATATATATATATATATATATATATATATATATATATATATATATATATATATATATATATATGCATATGTATATGTATATGTATATATATATATATATATATATATATATATATATATATATATATATATATATATATATATATATATATCGGGATAATAATAGGCAGTATATATATATACTATTCATACAGAGAGAGATGATAGAGAGTTCATCTACGTTTCTTTATATTGCTGATTACTGGCATGCCTAGACAAATTTACCAAACAATGAAGTGTAAATACTTTCTTTCAATTACTGTTGAGTTTCATATCAAAAAAGCACCTGCATTTGTCAAATATATAGTATTTCCAGCAATAAAACAGTATTTTGTTACCAAAATATTTACTCGTATTAAATGCTTGACAATTCATAGACTTGGAACAAGTGTTTTCGTTCATTCGTATTATAATCTATGACAAAACGTCTTTGGTAAACATTTTGGAAATGTTTGCTTTCTAATATGCCTCTTTATAATAATATATTCCTTTTAATAACCCAAAATTATTTTGATCAATGTCTTAGAAAGAACACAGGACTTAATCAGCATATAACACAAAACTAATTAAAATCATACAGGACAATTTCTTCATACTTAAAATAAGAATTTCTTCTCGACATATCATTTGGCTAATACTTAAAAGTGTTCTGTGGATGGCAATGTTTCTAAAAGATTGGTTCCAGCCAATCACCCACTGAAATAATTGATGGTCACATTCTAAACCAGTATATTGTGGTTCAAAACATGCCACAGAGATAAGCTTATAAAATAAAGTTCTGCCGTCTTCGATACTTCCCAGACTATACGGAACATAGCAATTGAATTTATCAATATGTACCAAGAATAACGTACAGTCCAACCAAGTAAAGAGTGTTATGAATATGTCGATTGTAATATGATTCGAGCGCATGTACGTTTCTCAATTGCCTGTGCAGGGTCTGCATTATTTCATCTGAAAGGTCCTGTTTTTCTTTGTTTTTTAAACTTAATTCCAAACTTAATTTGGCCCAGACGTAATTAATGTATTGACAAAGTTCAATGTTTGATTACGAAATGTAGACCTGACCATGCATCAGTTCAGTCAAAGACAGAACGTCATTTTGACCAATATTTCAGGTAAAAAGTAACACTCGCATTGCTTTAAATAAAGCCAGCGATTAATGATTCCACAATGTGTTCCAATAGTTGGAGGATGTATCCGTAAAAGCACTTTTCACTGCAACATATGCAGATTAAATAACAATATAAGACAGAAAGAACTATTTTTACAACTCTCATTTGTCTGGAAATGGTGAAGTCTGTCGGAATGGATGACGTTTAGGCTCAGTTTTCTTTAGTATACAATGTAAAAATGGGCTGTGTTCAGAACTTGCAATCAGTGGTTGCTGGCTCACATTTCACCTGGATCCACGTAAGAAGTGCTTCTCGGTGCAAAATACATTCCTACTAAATCGTTTGTTGCATGTTGCTGTACCGTCATAAACCATTCACCCTAAAAATCCGACACTCAGCAGAACGTAAATATCAATGGCGCTGGCTAGGTATCAGGATGAATTATCAGTACCTACATTAGGTTTTAATAAAGAGTTCCATGAGTGTCAATATCGCAGGAACGTGATGCAAACACATATTTATTGACTATATTGCGAAAACATAAATAGGTTATCTTGGTTTTGCTACCGATTTTCAAAACCAAGTCGTAACGTTCAGTAGGACTCGAAACAATGTTATGATGCTATATTGATGTAGTCTTTAGGCTCTCATAAACAGTACCAGGGAAAAAAAAGTGAAAACAAAATATTTTGTTAAAATTTATAAAATAATTTATTTACCAAGAAAAACAAGGTAAAATGAGAAAAAGAACTTGCAGTTTTAAGAATCAAATCCAAAAATAAGCCAAGAATATCCAAGGAATAGAACATATGAAGACCTAGTAATAAAATGGAAGCGATGGCGTATACTGTAGTCAGTATAGTACTGAAGTGTCAACAGTTCTTTGTTAACCACAGAAATTAATATTTCAGTTATAAATTCCGAATAAAATTTCAACAAATGTCTTTTTCGAAGAATTCTGTATGAGCATTTAAATATTCCCAGAGAAAAGAAATTACAATTCCATAAAAATCAAAATTCAACTCAAACTAGTCACAACAAAACACCTTTAAGTGTTAATGGTTTATAGTTCAACTGAAATTATTTCTCACACCATCACTATTAAGGGTCAACACTCCGGTAAAACCAGAATTTCGAAATAATTGCTGCATGATTAAAATCATGTACTCCTAGTACAGCCTCGATTTCATTCCACTAATCCCACACTAACAATGAACAAAAGAAACACCTAAAAAATTCAAGTTGTTTACTTCAACTCTTACTAATTCTGAATCAAGGTCAGAAGCTAGGTAAGCATTTGATACAAATTCTAATATACAAACAATAAAATTAAATCAAATATAAATTAATTAAAAAATACATAACACTTCCCTCATAAAGAAAAAGAAAAATTTATATAGTAAAGCATTCTTTTTACCATATATTGATTCAATATGAGGTTTAAAAAAATAACATAAGAAGAACTCTTATGAATTACAAAGTTTACATGAAATAATATATTTATATACAAGGGAAGTGTATCTGCTTGATGTGTCAATTTTATATCTCTGTTACAACAACCCACATCTTAGCAGTCACTGATTTTTATTTTTCATCTTGCCGATGACAGTAAGAAGATTGTGATCACTAAACAGATTAACTGAAGGAGCTGAACAAACGTAGACTACAAAATGTTGTAATGCCAATATCAAAGCCAAACATTCTTTCTCGGTTGTAGACCAAGTTCTTTGGTCCTTATTTAATTTATTTGAAAAATTGCACACTGGTTAATCAACACTATTTTCGTCTTCTTGAATCAATGCTGCTCTAACCCCAACATCACTTGCATCAACAGACAGTTTCAATGATTGACTGAAATTTGGAGTTAAGAACTGGAACGCTTTTAAGTATGGTTTTTAACTTATTAAAAGCCTCGTGACATTTGTCAGTACTAAGTACCTTGTTTTGCTTGCTCAATAAATTTGACCGGGGTTCAGGAATAATGGAAACGTTGAACCACCAGACCTAAAAGTTGCATCAGTTGCTTTTTACTAACGGATACGGGGAATTCTGAGATAGCCTTGACCTTAGCATCTATATTTTGAACTTATCCATTTCCCACTATATATCCTATAAATGATACACAAGCACGGCAGACCTCACTTTTGGATAAATTAATTGTCAAACTTGCATCAGTGAGTCTGTCAAAGAATTTCCGAATTGTTGCTAAATGTTCTTTGCAGGTGATGATCTAGATGATGGCAGGAGACGTTGACAAGTACTTGATGACCCTCTTATCCCAAACAGGATCACTTTATATTGAGAACGTCCATACGGAGTCACGAATGCCGAAATTTCCTTTGCTCTTTCAGTCAGTGGAATTCGCCAAAATCGTTTCAGAAGCTCAAATTTGGTAACATATGTTACCAAATTTGGCATTTCCGGTCTTATCAATGCAGTCATCAAATCTTGGTAATAGGACTGATTCTGTTTTAGTCACACTGTCATCATTGTATAATCAGTACACATACGGAATGTTTTATCTGGTTTCGGAACAAGTATCCATGGTGAACTCCAATCACTGTTACTGAGTTCAATGATTTTATTCTCAAGTATACCTGTTTGAGAGGGTTCATCCTCTACGGGTGTTGTTTCACAGGTTTGTAATTTACAATTTTAACGCTATTGAAAGTTGTGTTTCTTCTTGTAGATACATTTGGAAATAAGTGCTCATGCTTAAATAATAAACGTTTAAGTCTAAGTTCATTTCTTTCTTGCTCTTGCAAATGAAAACGTTTCTGGTCTAGATTTTTCATAATTTCTGAATTACAAAGAATAGTTACTCCAATATCAGTTGAATCCGATGACATTCCTTCACTTAAATCTTCACCGAGTGGGACATATAAAAAAATAGAAACTAAAAAAAACAATCCACTAATCAAAATGTTAAGGGGATTCTGAATAGCCACAAAAGCTATAGAACTACATTTTGTAGCGGACACTGTCTGGGAATGTGAGGAATTCATTCGCTCGGTCAATAAACAGCTCCATTTAGTAAATCTTAACTCCGTTCAAAGGGCAAATATATGTAATTGTTTGTGATATAAAAACAATTACGTACAGTATGGCGCTGTATCAATGATATACCACTCATTGTATAAATTGTTCATTAAAAGCAAATTCGGCAAGCAACGTTTCCTTATAATGCAAAATGTATACATCTCGTGGTATATCATTGATACAGCGTACATACTATGTATATATATATATATATATATATATATATATATATATATATATATATATATATATATATATATATATATATATATATATATATATATATATATATATATATATATATATATATATATATATATATATATATAATTTATAGTATACCCATTCTGTTTTCAAAGCATTATGGCAAAAAGCAAATGATGTCGACAAAATGGTACAAGTCGTATATTCAGCAGCACGACCTGTACGTATAAGCCACACCAGAACACTTACAATTGACCCAACCAAGCCAACACAGTGATGCAACCCTATTTCGTGTATATGGTTTCCAAATGACTTTGATTTGTCAATACTGCAGATTCTACTGCCAAAAGGACACAGGCGAATAAGATAAATAACATTAAAAAGATAATTACAGGAATACGACCAATTCTCTAGAGTGCAATAGATGGGAAGATTTCCTTAATGGATGTTGATCCTAGCGGAATGTGAGAGAAACAAAAGAATTGGTGTAATTAATCATAGACTACATATCACATTGGTCGTTGTAACGATGCAGCAATTTGGGGCTACTTCGTGCTGTGATAGCATGAAGCGAGTGAATCTTGCATGAATTCCAAAGCAAAAACGATTACCACACAGTTCAGATTTACAAATAATAGCAAGTTCAACTTAGTATCATCAAGTTGAATCTTGTTTCTATATTGTTTGCTAGGGATGATAATGGACGACTAGCAAGTTTATCTTTTATCTAATCCAGCTTCCGCTTTCCGATTTTATGTTGCTAATAAAACGTTTCGTCTATTCGTCTATTTTCCGCAAATTATTTCCGTGTTGCTGGGTGTAGAATGTTCCCAGATGCCATTGTCTTGTTTCAGTTTAGTGGTGGAGCAAATTGGGATAGCATTCTTTCGACATCATCAATTCTGGTTTCAATTTAGTGTATATATCCCAGGAGACTATGTTCCGAAGAATGGCGAGAAATCTGCATCCAGCTAGAGGTCAACGGCGAGCAAAGCTTGGGATAGACTACAACAATATATACTGTGTCCAGTTTTAATTTCACGGTACCAGATTTCCTTCCCATCACACTAATTTAGTATTCATAAGATCTAGTATGTCTGCAAGTAAGTCATTTGTTTGTATGATTTGCGTTTTGATACTCTGTTACATGTGTTGAATCTTTGAACGCTCTACTGAAAGTGAATTGGTTATTTCACTAGTGAATGGTGAAGTCAAATATGCAGGGAGTAAATGTTAACATAGTAAATTGACAAATACTGATCTATTTCTTATTTTTTTTTAAAACTATTGAACAGATTGATTCCACTGGTATCTGCTTTATTTTTATTTTGACAATTAGAAAACGGTAACTTCTTTTATTTGTATGAGATGTACGTTAATTTTCAATAGTAAGTATCGTTGAAATTAGTTTTCTTTCCATAATGCCCATTAACGATGTTTCAAACCCTATATGATATGTACGATATCCTCGCTACAATCGTTCGCATGCGTTTGTGAATAATGAACAGTCTGCAAGCAGATTGTTATCATTGATATTGAAGCACGTGACCAAGCGGATCTAGATATATGCTTTTCATAAAAAGTCGATAGTTGGCAGGGGTTAGTTTCCTAAGTTGGCACCTGCCAAATATCTTAAATATAGGCTATGGTGTAACCATTTTATACATTATTGTTTAAAATCGTAATTTTAGCAAAGCTTCAATTTGATTGAAATCACATCTCAATTTCACGTAGGACAATGGTGATTTGTTTTAGATTGCGCTGTGTAAAGGAACAAGGTCAACATCTTGAAAGTACATCTACTCATTTCATCAGCGCAATGAAAGCTTCCTAAGGCAAAACTATTTTTTCGACAAGCCCGACGGTCGCCTCACTTTGAATACAGACGGGCCCGAACTAAAATTAGAGGTGCCCCGAGTGTCGGGCTATCTGATTATTTTAGCACTGCAAATGTTTCAATAGATACAACAACTAATTGTATCACAACATTCTAAATTCCCCGTCATACCAATTGTTTAATAGATAAGGTGTGAATGTGATAAGATAACTTCTTTTCAACAATGCCTACGGAGTGGTTTTCAACTTTAGATCGGGGATACTGGTTTACAAATCTCATAAGGCATGCATGTCATAGTGTATGCAAACTAAAATGCAATGTTTCCGGCCATTGGGTACTGAATGTTTTCATTGAAATATCTGAATATTCATATGTACATTCCTGGTTGTCTTTTTGACTGTTTATACTTTGTGAAACGCATCCCACCCCCCTTCTGAGAAAGTTTCCAGATGCCATGATTATTATTAATATTAAATTGTATTCGAGTTGCTTAACAATAATAACTTGGGAGATTTGTATCTGTTACGGTTCGGAATTAATTTTGTAATAATTTTGGCTTCATTCATGCCAGTAGCATTGATTTATATTAAAACAGATGATAAAACACATAATCATTATAACGAGAAAAACTATGTTGGTTCCAACCCCGTTTTATGCCTAATTCCCCTCTGTGCATCATTTGTATGTTAAAATCACTTTGCAAGCCTAATTAGTCCACATTTTAAATATTGTCCAGATCTATTGCAAAATTATATTTCATAGTTCATTTTATTATGAACTTCAAACCTAATACAAGGGCCGTAAGCCTTTAAAATATTCTCAAACTGTACAGTCTTAACATCTCTAAAATCAAATCCGAGTAATTTGAAGAGTAATTAACTAATATTCATGCACTCGTACATACAAATCATAGTTATTTCTGGTCATTTTTTACGTTGGCGTTGACGTGTGACAATTTTTTTCAAGTCAGGGATGGACAACAATGTCTTTTTTTTATCAAATATCAAATATACCGGAGGCCCGATAGCAACAGATGTAATACAAACAATTCAGGTTGTTATCAAAGGTTGAGTCAAATAAATAGGTATGAGAGTCTTGCAGTTGAGGTTTTCTATGTTTCATCTCCCATTTGAAGCACTTTACAAGAATTTTATTAATCATGATCCGCATGCCCAGAAATAATTTCAGTATAATAAAACATACTTTAAAAAAAAGATTAAAATGCTTCAAGTTATATACATAATAGCATGAAATATTAAACGTGACAAAACGGATCCGAGTCAGAGTCATTGCGAAATAAATTTTGCCATTTTGCTTCGTACATTGATCGTCTTATTTGTTCTAGCAAACGTTTTTCAACATCGCATTCGTCTTAACTTCAAAGCTCAGAAACGACCAACATTTTCTGACCCTTAAATAATTAGTTACTGAAGAATCACGCGATGGTGACAGCGATGGTTTTATTCATGAAACGCAGAAACAAAACAACTTGCAATCAAATCAAAATAGATTATTCTTACTACCGTTTTACAATATCTACTGCTTATTCCAGAGAAAGGCGATTAAAATCACACACACACACACACACACACACACACACACACACACACATATATATATATATATATATATATATATATATATATATATATATATATATATATATATATATATATATATATATATATATGTGTGTGTGTGTGTGTGTGTGTGTGTGTGTGTGTGTGTGATCTATACTATTACTTTATGAATAATGTTTTAGTTTTTCATAATTTCAAGAGAAAATGAGACGACTTGTCCATTATTGATCTATATTCTTCCTGTTTAGTATTGTCTTTGCAGCCCTGTTTTGATCCTCAACTTTATCTCAATTGTTTCGAAAATGAACATGTTTTAATGAAAAGTAAATCAGTGAAATATTTTTTTGCTAAAACTCTCTCCTTCGAAATTTGTATCAGCCACTTATAAATCTAGCATCAAATAAGTTTAAAGCTGTTAAGAAGGTCAATTAAAATTCTAATTAGTCGACTCTTATGACTGGCGCTAACAAATAGCATCCTAACTGGAGAGTAATTCACAATGTACTAAAGTGTCTCTTCTCGATATCAAACAAAAATATAACGAGCAAAGTGCCACAATGTGCAAAAACCCAATTATAACAAATGATGAATTCATTTTGGTTTGATCCAGGAGAACAAGGAAAAGGACATGCTACCTCTTGCCAAGACCTAATTGCGGACTAGTGATTTGTAAACTACAAGCTGATAAAACCCATTTGTCGGTATTAGATACGGAGAAGAGACTGTAACATAAGTTAAAGATCGTGTATATTAATAGTTTAGATTTGTGCATTTTTACTTTTGATTGCTAAAAGAAATTTTAACGTTGTCAAATACCCAGAAAACTTTCACCAAAACTGCAATTCTCCTAGACAATGGTAAGACTCTGATTACAAGACTTAAATTTGAAATCCATTGTACTTTGCACTTGTATGAAAGGATGTTCTTCACTCATATTACTGTCGTCCAATACTAATATATCCAAACGGAGTTAATACATTATGGGCAACTTCCTGATGTAAGTAACAGTTCGTTTCCTGCATTGGCATTCGTGCAAACTGAACGGCGACCTCTCCAGAACACATCCGCCTTTCTTCCGATTAATCAGTCAACCCGGAAGACGTTCCCGTTCCGGTGTGTACTGTCGATGAACCGCTCGTTATTTTCTATGCAATAAATTATGTTTTGTGAGATGGTTTTGGCGATGTGATCAATCTAGGAGCTGATTTTCAGTATAGGATTTCGCTATATATCAGTCCATAGTGATGGTTTATCCAACATGTCGTATTCATTTTTCGTCATGTTCATTTTGGTTTTCGTCTATCTTGATGTAGACGCAACTATTTTTGACACTCTGGTGGTATGATTGGGCAATTACCATGTTTTAATGCCGACAACTAGAGAGTTGCAAAGACCCGTGATGCCTTTTTTTTTCTTCAAATATCATTCATTTTGCGAATATAAAAGAGGTACACAAGTGAGAGAAGTGCAGCTGAATTGGGATTGTTCACGGAAAGACACAAAAACTGGACAGTTAACAGTATCATTTGAGCAAAAATAACGATATTATTATGTAACTGGACTTACTTGTGTAATAGCTTATCGAGTTTGTTCAGTGTACATGTAAGTAATAGCCATACGAAAACGTAGCGCAATTTTTAAAATAAATTCGACGGTAAGAACATTACCAGACTGCGTGAACAAGGCTGTATTAAAATATATATGTCATCAAAGTGTGAGAGCACTCATGCTTGATATAAAACAAAATACACCATGTTTTAATGCGCATTACGATCTAAATTGTATCGCATAAAGCAGAAAATGATTTTAACTTTTTTTTATAAAAAGATTTCTAAAAGTAAATATTGACTCAGTTTATGAATTAGCTGACTTTGAACTAACAACAGGAATTGCAAAACTTGACATAAATCTATAATGTCTAAATTCAATTCGTGACGAGTAACTGTAAGTGCCTTTATACCGCTTTAAAAGGATGACACAGAACTGTATTGACGACACTGTGTTTACGGTACAAAAGGTATAGTTGCTAACACAAATATCAAGAAAAGGTGCATAAATGTAAATCAAACATCTCTTAAACGAAACATTGGATTCACAGTTTTGATACTGTCTGACATATTGGAAAAGTTCTAATTAAGAGATTATTTATAATCTTCATTGATATATTCAAAATATATAATAAATTATACATACTTATAAGTAAATAAAACTGTTTTTGTCTTTTGTATGTATATTCATCAAATAAATAAGAACTTGTATCTATCTACACCGTTTCCGTTGCAGAGCTTAGTTTTACGTTCAAAATTACTGAAATATTTCTGCTAACAAGACAAAATAATGCATATGCTTAGCAGCTCATATTCAACGAAGAAAACCGAAGAGATTCTGGTTGTTTTTTAGTGTATTCAATATATGTAGGGTGCTCCAGTCAATAGGACGTGTAACGGGTACTGTATTCAACTATTACATTATATTTATTTACGTAAGTGTGAGAAAGACAGTCCAACAAAGGAAGTACGCATTTACTTTTAGAATTAGAACATCAAGATGGCAAAAGAGACAAATCTATTAAAGAAGATGCATCTAATGATTGATTAGAAGTGTTTTAAACGGCCTGTTGTATTGGGTTTACTCAACACAGATACTCACAAGCTATCACCCTTTGATTTTAAATCCATCGAAGCAATGCACTGAAATGAATAAAAAGCACTTTATGTCTGCCTTTGTAATCATCACACTAAATGACAGCAATGCACGCTTGACAGAACCAGGACATGTGCCCAGTAGATTTAAACATTCTGATGAGTTGATAGGCTTCAAAACTGGTATGGTTTCTTAATGAAACAAACCTTTTAACGTTTTAAAGGGACTGAAAACAAAACAAGTGAGTTTTGGGCATAATACTTTTCTCTTCTTATAATAATAAAACAGCAAGTTTTAAACATCAATCACAGTAAGACATTAATATGTCCGTTTATTAATATGAAACGGAAGATGTATATACATCAAAGAGTTTTATATATTAAGAGTTTTAATAACGTCAAACAACCGTTACAAGTTTCCTTTGTAAGACTACTGTCTGGTGTTCACTTGCATCTTGATTAAATAAGTTTCACGCTTTACAACGGGCTATCGGTACTTTTATGGTTCAGATTTCCCATATGCGATGGTGTGTGCATATGTCAAGTTAAATCATTTCTACTTCATATGCTGCCTTAAATTCAACTTTGAATGAAACGTGTGACGCAAACTCTGGGACTTTGTTACTCTCGTAAACAAAAGATTTTATCGCAAACTTGGCATTTATGTTGTTTGAAAGGGTATCCTCCAGTATGTACTGTCATGTCCCACTTTAAAGTACAATCCTGGATAAACATTTTATCACATATTTCACATTTGAATGATTTTTCTCCAGTATGTATTCCTGTGTTTCTTTAAATCACCTAGTTGCCTCAACGTTTCATCACAAAATTCACATTTTAATGATTTATCTTCAGTATGCATTGTGATGTAAGCCCACATGGGTTCATATCGTTGCTTAATATTTACCTATAAATAATATGTATATCGTCGACAGTCCTAACCACATGGGTTTTTATCGTTGTTTACAAGTAGTAGCTCCTAACTGTCGCGCGAGTTCTATTATATCGTGGTAAATCGCGTTTCAGTAACAAAAAAAGTGGTGCGATCCTATCGGTTGTTGATTCCAGATGAGGTTCAACATCAAATATAGAAGAGATGTTTCGTTATGTGGTAAGCTAGAAAGAAAAGAAAATGAACGGATATGAAAAACAATGAAAACGGAACCAACTCGTACACCCTCTTTCACCACAATAGCCCTACCAATCATAAACACAGCAATTCATTTTCCCTGTTGACAGAAAATGTTCGTCTTCTTGTCAATAAATATCACTGCTATATCCGAATCACATGACAGAACGCCGCATCGGTAGAAAATAAGAACCATAATTGAAATTAAATGTGCAAGTTTCTTATGATTTACTAAAATAATATTTAATTATTCTAACGCAGCAACTGTGCTTTCATTAATGATAAAGCGAAAATAAAACTTGGCTTAAAACTCAGGCAAAATGACAATATGTGTTGCCAATTGACTTTAGACACATGCTACAATGCCTACCCCACTCCACCCCCACCAGCAATCATATATCATGTCAATGGTTTATTTTTGAATATATTCTGGATAATATCATTTATTTACCGTAGGATTGTAAAGCAGTGTCAAGACACCCCGTGATATAAAAAATCTCATTGAAGCATACATTATAAGTATGGTCTGTCTGGAATGTCTGTCTACACAGCTTATCTTGACTACAGTCAACGAATCAACACTAAGAGACAGCATACACTGTAATGTACCATTAGACGAGACTCCAAGACCTGCCAAACTTATTTTTTCAGACAAAGAAAAGGTTAGTCGACATTGGTAATGGCTATACACTGACATTGGCGTAGATAAGATATATGGATCCCTTTGGGTCATTTTGCAAAGCCTACCCATGGGACCCTGCAATGTCAATAGCAGTGTTCCGATTCCTTAATTGTGGTATTTGATGGGTGGTATATTGTCTGTTCCTAGTTCCTTTTTATAGTATAAAAAAATATTTGTTTTTATGGGCTAGTGGACACCTTGAATTTCTGGTCCCCTATATTTTGCATACACTTGCTATATGGTAGCTGCGCCCCTGTACCCGATGCAATATGCAGTATATAATGTATTGCACCGAAAGTTCTAAGAAGAAACAGTGTATTTAGGTTTCCTTGCGGAATAATTTACAGTGACATAAGTATAATCTACTGAAAATTTAATTGGTGCTGACATTCACCCTTTTACAAGTTTTGTGGAAATTTCAACTATTTTTCACATTTACAATTATACGCCACCGCAGAGACAAGTATTCATTTATCGTAAACTATCTTTGAAAATGGTGACAGTCACCTGATATTTTGCTGAGAGGAAAATGAACTCAGCTATATGAATATACTTGTGCCATATTGGGAGCAGATGTTAAAGAATATAAAAGAATAGAGTTATAGTCAGATGGGTGTAATTAATCACTTATACAAGCTTGCATTTGTAGTGACTATAGAATAGTCACCAGTGTCACCACACTGAATTCATTTCCAATACCAAGAATGGATAACTGCATTAACAAGATCGGAAATGTAAAATATATCACCATGTTTTACCAATTAAAAGAATTCTGTCAAATTCCACTACCTGAAAGTTCAGTATTTATAACTCCAGATGGACATTATCTGTATAGTGTAATGTTATTTGGGATGAAACGTGCTCTGTCATTATTGCAACATTTAATATACATGTTAATTTCTGGTATAGATAACTCTGATAAGTATATCGACGACGTCATCATATATAACGAAACCTGTAAAGATCGCTTGGAAGCCCTTTGAGATGAAAAAAATACTGACTCAGTCTTGCAAATCTGACATTTAATTAAGGTACTTTTGTCTCATTTTTATTACAAATTGTATGGCATGGTTAAGTTAAATTTGTAAAAGTTAAGGTCAAAGCTATTTCTGAATTTTTGTTCATGACAGCAAAAAGCAGCTGATGCGGTTTTTGAGTATGACTGGATATTATCGGAATGTTTTGTTCAAATTATTCCATAATTGTTGAGTCTCTGACAGATTTGTTGAGTAAGAAATTCCAGTTTAATTCGACTGACAATTATGAGGCTTTTGACGATTTAAGACCGTACTTAAACCTGCGCCAGTGTTTTCAGCTCCAGTCAATTATTTAAAATGTCTGTTGGTGCGAGTGATGTAGGGGCTGGTGGGGTATTGATTCAAGAACATAAAAATGGTGCTGTTCATCCAGAGTGCTATTTTGCTTTAAAAAATAAATCTAAACAATCATCAAAGAAATTATTCCATAATCTGATGACCTATTCGGCTTGATATTGGTTCTGCAACACTTCAACGTGTATACTAGTTCAGCTACTTCTCCGATTCAATGATCACAAACCCCTTACTTTCATTAACAATATGAAAACCCAAAAGTAGATATTGTCAAGGTTCACTGTGAGGCTGCAACAAGAAAAATCTAGATATCAGACTGATCAGATGAAAAGATAATGTGCTTGAAGACGCACTCTCGCGTGAACAGAATTACTATATTGCTTTATTCTGTGTGTATTTTTGTGTATTCATAATACATTTTACAATGTAAGCTTAATTATTACTGTATCATATGTATATCTAACTAATATGCAGCTGAAATCCGTATTGTATAAATCGTTCTTTGTCTTTATGAGGGAGGTGTTATGAATATTAAATTAATATAGTGTGCTTAATTTTTGCCCATCACTGAGGGTTTTGAATAGAGCTTTTGTATACTTGTCATGATTCTGATTGAGGATTGCTAATGGAGTTATGCCTATCTGATTTTAGACAGATTGTATTTGAAAACCAAACTTTTCAATGGCAACATGCATTAACTCTTGAACTCAAAATTCAAGAAAACACACACACACACACACACACACATACACACACACACACACACACACACACACATATATATATATATATATATATATATATATATATATATATATATATATATATATATATATATATATATATATATATATATATATATATATATATATATATATATATTGCAGTCTATGCGAATGTATGATCACAGTTTGCAACTGTGTTCATATATAATTTGAGAGGAATTATTTGTTTCAATTATTCATTGGAATAACTAAGTGAGCATTGACCTTTTACTAAATCATTACTTAATACTCCAAGATAATTGAGACATTCTGGATTGTGTCACTGTTGTACATAAGGACACTAAAGGCTATTAGAATTTATTGGGAACGTTCTACATGTTTGGTATTGTGGTACAAATTTACGATTATTTGGGATTTAACTCACAGCACTGTAAGTGCAACTTAGAGAAATACAATATTTGTTGATTTATTGCATAACGTGAGACTGGTGCCATCACAGTGAAACAATGGCATATGCACACATGCATACCCCCCCCACACACACACACACACACCTTTTGTTTCTAATTTGGTCACGTTAGGATACGTACAAGAGAGAAAGAAATTAGGCAATTCACGACAATGTGCAGGCTTCAAACTCAACAGATTATATTGTAGGAGGTGTGCGATTGTATATTTATACAAAAACGTACAGGTCAATTCAGAAACTGCCTTTGACTCATTGGATATGTCAGACAAGGACAAACTGCCTTTGATTCAGTGTATATCTCAGACAAGGACAAACAGCCTTTTACTCAGTGGATATGTCAGACAACAGACAAGGACAAACTGCCTTTGACTCAGTGGATATGTCAGACAAGGACAAACTGCCTTTGACACAATGTGTATGCCAGACTGTGGACAGCTTCATAAAGGCGAACCAGAAAAGGCCAATTATAACAAAACAGACAATATCTACTTCATTCTGCCGGAAACCTCGCAAAGAATGCTGTCTGGGTCCTCCATGACGAGTTTAAACAGTACATTTAGTAAGCCATGTCAAACAAGACCTCCATCAGCAAGCACTGACATCCAGTTACTTTGATGCATAATATATAAATAATTGCTTAATATGTGCATTACATATATATATATATATATACATATATATATATATATATATATATATATATATATATATATATATATATATATATATATATATATATATATATATATATATATATATATATATATATATATATATATATATATATATATATATGTATGTATGTATCTATGTATCTATGTATGTATCTATGTATGTATACCCACGCACTCAAGTATGTCGCATCATTAGTCAATCTCAGGAGAACTGCTCTGATAAGCTTTGTCATTACTATTTCCAATGAGTATCACGTATGAGTATTGCGTTCGTTATTTATTTTAATAAATTTGCAGTATGCGCATTTGGTTATAGCGCCACCTTTTAAGGAATTCTTAGATTGTTGCGATTACTTGTCTGATTAATGGAAATATTCCTTAACCCAAAATAATTAGCCAACTACTAAGAGCAAACGTCACAGAGTGAAGTGTTAGTGAGTTACCGTGATGCCATAGTAGTGAATTCAGGTCAGAACCGCATGAGTGTCCCTGGAGTACCATAGTCTCAGATAAAATATAGAGGTATATATTGCTGGTGTGACTGCAATGGCGGTATTTACGGTAGGAAACCGGTAAATTACACAAAGGAATAAGTAAGAAGGGACTCGGCAGATACCGTTTATGTCGCCATGGTGACAAATGTGATGCAGTTGTACCGGCGAAATGTGTCTGAAAACCTTAGTTTTTCTGGCCTAACGTGGCGTAGTAAAAATAGTTCCCTGTGTCAAGGGATATTTGTATAGTTTCTACTGCTTGAACTGCTGGCGGTGCGGAAACCTAACGAAGAGAAACCATGCAGATGTGCGGTTGATAGATTTGGCAGGTTGTGAGATGTATGGTTTTCCATTGATTAGAGTTAAATTTATGTACAGAGCGGACACGTCGGGCTTTCTAATTTACAAATGAAGTTATATGGAAGTCCTTGGAAATTTGTGGTAAACTTGTGACTTCTATCGGGAATCGCGCCAGGGTTTGGCAACGCTCAGTCAAGTAAAGATCACTTGCTTTTAACAATATATTAGTCCCTGGATTCTTTGTACTTGAGTGAAGTTTGTCAGTTTTCCCATTAGTGTATTTATTAGAGTTTACTGATTTTTGTTTAAACTTCATTCAGGTTTTGTTACCATTTTATTGAGTCCTTATAAAATTCTATGATTTGTTATATGTTATATTTGTTTTGATTGATTCATATAATACTTTATTTTTAATTTATTTATTATTTTTAAATCCATAAACTTATGTTTGTATTTTTATTCTATAATAATGTATTGTATTTATAGCCTGCTTCTCTGCATTTGTTTAAAAAATATTTAGTTTTTGCTTATAACGTGTTCGGGGCATGTACAAAAATTACATCTTGATTAGACGGAACGCAAGAACATCAAGACAGGAATGCTAGTTCCGGATTGTCAGACTGTGATATGGCATTGGTTGTTCTCCCCTCACACAAGTAAATAGATGCTACCTAGTGTCAAACAAAATGCTGTATCTAATTTTGTGATGTATTTCATTAAATAAAATGTTATCTA